>PVJX010008204.1:10319-61755 GCA_004027295.1 Dolichotis patagonum | reverse complement strand
GTAATACTCATCTTACCTTAAAAGAGAAACTCTACCCACGGAAATGTCTCACAGTGTAAATGAGTCTATTTTGCACTCTTAACAATGTGTGGTAGAGATCAGTTTAAAAGGTGAAGAAAGTTACCTTTATGCAAATTTCCCACTACTCTGGCACAAACAGAATTTGGCATTGGTTTTCTGACATATGTCCTTTACCAGCATCTTAGAAGTCCACAGGTTTGTCCCACTGTCTCTTCCCATTAACTATTTGGGCTAATAAATAGGTGCAACAAATCATACCTCACACTTGTTTGTGCTGCCAGAGACTCACAGGCATAGTTCATTGTGTTAGTGAATATTTTACCTGTCTTCTAACCAGTTTTCAGATTATTAAAGTTTCTCACACTCATTTTGCAGATTACATACTATTTAAAACATCACTTTTAAAATTCATATTTAGCTACGCTTAGTGGTACACATCTGTAATCCCAGCACTAGGTAGACTGATACTGCAGGATCGCTACCAAAAGTGTTAAGAAACAGAGGTTCTACAGTGTAGTAACTATTTTATCTTGCACAGTGCAGATTGTTGAACAAATGAATAAATCTTCTTCTTGATGTGAGATCTTAGCTTGGGTTCTCTTTCTCTTCATTCTCTATGGATTATTTTGTTTCTTCCTTTCAAATATATCTTTATTTATGACCTGTTTATCTTCTGATCAGCAAGTATCTACTAATACTTTCTATTTTTTCAACCATTACAAATGAGTTGTTAAAAATAATTCTAGAAAAATATTTGTAATATATCTGATAAAGTTCTCATATCCAGCATACATAAAGAGTTCTTGTAAATCAGTAAGAAAAAGACCAAATAGGAGGGAGAAATGGACCAAAGCTTAAATATGTACTTGGAAAAAGAGGATCTCTGATAAACATAAGATAAAAGTTCAGTTTAATTAGTCATAGGAATTAGTCATAGTCACCAGAATGACTAAAATGAAAAGGACAAATGATATCAATTGTTGCCAAGCATTTAGAACAAATGGAATTCTCATAAGATGCTTGAAAAAATACAAATTTTTACAACCTCCCTAGAAAACTGTTTTTACAAAATCTACTAAAACTGAATAGATGCTCTCTGACTTAGCTATTTCTTTTCTTAATAGAGATGAATTTGTCTACCAGAGACAGGTATAAATTTTCATAACAGCATTTTTCACTGTAGTGCCACACTGAAAATATTCGATTGGGTAAAGCTGGTGTCAGCAAGGGCTGCAGGAGGCTCATGACACCAGAGCAAGGTAATTACTACTATTAGTGGGGTGAGAGGCAGTGCCGACACTGCTCAATATCCTAAGACACTTGAGCAACTGGTAGTTAAGATTAGAGTTAACTCCAACTTAGAACTGTGACACAAAACATTTTTTCAAAACTTTAATTCAGGTAATTGAGTAAGGAAAAAATGTCAGCTACTTTAAGATGTTTTAGAGACTAGGGATTCTTGCCAAGAAGTCCCATGAAACGCTGGTGACATGTCAGAAGATATGGGAAACATTTAACCAACCCAGGCTGCAAAGATGGCATATGGAAGTCCCTGAGAAAGCTAAAGTCATTGGGAGAAAAAGACAAATGGAACAGAAACTGCTGATTTTGTGAGAAATTGAGATCAAATGTGAAGACCTCAGACAAAATCACCAAAATGCTACCACGGCCTAAATGCTTACTGATTTCCTTCTCTCTATCAATTCCTGAGGCCAGGAAGAGTGGCTCAAAGCAGTCCAAAGGATTTTAGCCTGGCCTCTGATACCCCCACATGCCTCCCTCTTTCAGCTACTGTGGGAAGGGGTTGACTGGAGTGAAGGGTGGGAACAAGAATGCTGGGGCCCTGGGAGACAGCAAAAAGGCAGTTGGGTAGTGGACTGTGCCCCCACAGATGTGAGCTATCTACCCAAGTCGGAGTTAGTTGACAAAGATTCTCTGCTTTCAACTACTTGTTTTGACTAAGCCTTGGCACAGCCTAAGCAAGACCATAAGCTGAGTAAAACCAAGATTTTTCAATTTCTCATCAGAGATTCAGACAATAAAGAGGCAAGAGAGCAATGAAAACTGATTTCTTGAGCTTCAATACTCCTTGCCCCACTCTCCCACAGGACTGGGAGAAAGATACAGGGGAAGCAGCATGTGGGAAGGTGATTTATGCAGAATTTCACCTCATCATAGGACTTGATCCAAAAACATCAAGAAGGGACCTGGAATGTTCCTACTTAAGGAAAATCTTTGACCTGACATTTTTGATCTTTTGAATAAGTACCACTCCAGCCCCAGAATAAATATTTTCAGATTTCTTAATATTCAGGCAAACTTCCAACACTGGCATCATCTAGCTCTCCAGATCTGGTTTTTTCTCTTCATCACTTAGAAATTCTCAGGCTGTTCTCAGACAGTAACGACCACAGCTTCTATCCAGCTTGCCCTGGAACTGCATCAGAGCCTTCTAGACAGAGGTAGACATAGATTCTGTTGGAAGGAAAGGAGATGGTTTATCTGTGAAGATGACAGGGACTATGCCACGTAATCTCTAATCTTGCTTTCCTTTTCCCATTTACACCAGGGGCAATTATTTGCATTTCTAAATAACTATTATCTGCAATTAGAACTACCTTAGGCAAAACTGTGGAATAATACAGTACAGAGCTTCAGGGACCTTCGTCTCTCCCTTTCTACACTCTTGCACTCACAATTGCCTCCTCTTTCTCCCTAAAATCCACTTCTACCCTGTCGGTTTTATATTCGTATTGCCATATATCATAAATTACTACCATCCACAATTTTACTCCACTCACCTAGATTTTATTTTACTTGATCTTTACACTAACCTGGAACATTATGTTATTTCAATTGTACAGATGAGTCTCAGAAATAATCCTCCTCATGCCACACTATTGTTAGTCCAGAACTAATTGAAGAGCTTTCTTCATTCACTATGTCACCTCAGAGTGAAGGTTTAAGCGAAATGCACCTCCACTTACAGGATTTCAGCTACTTGAGTTTAAGTAAGGGAAGATTCAGTCAATAAAGATGACCCTTTTGGACTCTGAAAAGATGTCACTTCCTAACTAAGCTATACAGTGTCTTGCATTTACTCCTGTCATAGTACATGTCAATCTGAATTTATATACTTTGTTTATTCTCTCTCTCCCCAAATAGGTAGTAAGCTCTTTTGTACACACACACTGAGCGCCATTTTATATTTTGCCTAGGAATGACCTAAAGACAATGGAAAGAAAAGGAAGTGAGAACATAGATATTCAGCCTAACTTCCAACAAATTATAGGATTATTCAAAATGACCATGGAGGTTTTTAAAAGGAAATCTGCCACTCTCTTACAGAAATTGAGAGGATGACAAAAAAGAAAAGAGAGTCCATATGCACCAAGGGAACAAGAGGAGCAAACCAGTACTCTCCGTTTTGTGACGGATCAAGCCCCATGCACATGGCAAAGACAGCACCTCCGCCTTATCATCTGAGCCAAGATCAGGCTTGAGAGACTCATTCCTAGGTCTGGAAAGATGAGGGATCTGTATCTCAAGAGAGTTGAGTCCCCAGTTCTCCATACCACAAGCAGGCGTGTCTGCTCCCAGAACGACTCATGTTCACCATGGGCCTGCTTTCTCCTCATCAACTGCAAAACCTTCCTGAGGGCACTGTATGTGCAAACCACAGTGCCAACCACACACAGCTTCTTCACCAGCCCTGCTCTGTTCTACCAGCCCCGGTGCACTTATGTTAACAGCCAACCTACTTAGACATGCAGTGTTTCTGCAATGGAGACCCAACCACAGAGGAGGCAGTCCAAGTTCTGGACTCTACCTCCTGCACCCCCAACTTCACCAAAAATTCACGTGGCCCACGTTGCTACTACCCAAGGCAGCACTAGGTAACTGAGAGTACAGTAACCAACTAATCTATACCTAGGTATTATTAATTAGCAAACCTTAAAAGCAAATAAGAGTTATTTACAAAATTCTTTAGCATCTTAGCTCCAAATAATAGATAATGGAAGATCTGGACAAACTGACAAAGTTGTAAAGATTTAGGATAAGTATTTCTCATCAACTTCCTATCTCTCACACTACATGTTAGACTAAGCCCACCCTTAACATTCTGACTTTCTCATAACTTTAAACTTCTCTGACCTCTTTGGAAATATTTGTGGTTAATTTCATTTGTTACCACTGAGAAAAAGTAGAAGGTACTTTTGACATTTTTACATACTATCTAAGAGTGGATTATTGCTTTGTCAGGTATCAGGTTGTTTTCAGGGACCTTACTATATCCTGACTACCCAGTAGCCACCAACATCCCCAGGTTGTCCAGAAAACCTCTCCCAGGGACTGCTATGAGAACATGCTCTAATGTCATGTTCACCTATGGGATTCCCCTGCATTGCTCTAGTGGTTTCATATTCTCGACAATGACTTTAAACTGAGGAGGACTGGGGGAAAGAAGTGGAAGCTAGCATCACTTCACCTCAAGAGCCACAAATGCTTCCTTCTCTTATTTCTTTTTACCCACAGATAGACCCAAAACTCTGTCTTAATCTTCTGAGATAATCCACCTTCCTAGATGTTTACATTTGCTATTCTATGTTGTAGAGTGATTTATTTCATGAATTAATTAAACCACAAACTGACAAGAGCCTGAACTTGTAAAAACTTTGAAGTCTTATCTTTAGCCATGTCACCTTGAATATGCCCAATCTCGTATGATCTCATCTGGGGAAATTAAATGCCCTGGAATTCTAAATGGAAATTCTTGCAAAAATCCTGATATATCTACAAAGGCCCACTTGGTGAATTTACAAAAGCCACTTCTCTCCCCAGGTCAGTCTCTGAAAAGAACGTTGTGGAGTAACTACTTTGTGCCTAGACCGGTGCTAATCCTCATTATGTAGGAGGGAAGAAGCATAATGTAATCATTTTATAATTGAAGCAAACATAGAGAAGAAGAAACTAAAGAGAATTAAAGTAGCAGTATTAACATCAAATATGACAGATTCTGATCAGGGTCACATACATGTATGTAAGCCAAATTCTTATTTTAAATTTTTTTTTTAGAAATCTTGCCATCTTTCTTTTTTTGTTGTTGTTTTTTGTAAGACAAAGGAATTTGCCCCTCAGGGTCCCAAATAAAGCTCAACAGTGATCATCACTCATTCACAATTTCTGCTGTGAGAAATAGTAAATAACAACATAATAACATTTCAGTTGATGTTCAGTTAAGCTTTGGAATAATAATCTTCCAGGCTGGCAAAGACTCAGCCAAAAACACAGCTGCCCTCTGGGCACACAGGGCCCAGACCATGAGAGAATCAACCTAAATCACTGGAAACAGGAGAATCCCACTTTGGCAGACAGTGGAAACAATATAAATAAGAACATTATCCAGAGAGGTTTTTATCCCCAGTTTTGCCAGTTTAAAGACCAGAATTTTCTCCTACATAGAACTATCCAACAAGCCAGACAGGGTGGTACACATCTATAATTCCAGTTACTCAGGAGGCTGAAGCAGGAAGATAACACTTTTGAAACCAGCCTGGGTAACTTGGTGAGACTCTGTTGCAAAATAAAGCCAGGCTGGGTAGGAATGTGGCTCATTCCATGGTAAGTGCTTGTGTACCATGTACAAGGCCCTGGTTTGAATCTCCAGCACAGAGTCTGGAAAATAAAAGTCTGCCCAGCAATGGAAAGGAATGAATTGTCTTATGAGGAAACAAGCTCTCCCATTGCTTCTGTGGAACTTACACTGCTAGGAGATTCTCATCATAATCCTCCAAGCAAGGCATTTTAGAGATGAGCAAACAGGGACTTAAGTGATACATGTGACTGCCATTTGGTGATGGGGTAGAGGAATTTCACTGCCCTTACAGATGTTCACTGAGCCCCTGTCAGCTGTCAGTTGCTCTGTTGGATCTGATGGTTACAGCTATGACAACTACGGTCCTGTCCTCACTGACGTACAATCCATCCAACAGACAAAAAAAAAAAAAAACCAGAGGCCACCATCATACATTTTGCAAAGTGTCATGACAGGAACACGAGAAACAAGGAAGCACAGATGTATCTACCTCACCTAGGCAGATGTGGATCATCTCTAAAAGAGGCAACACCTCAGCTAAGGGCAGGTGGGTAAACAAGGAGTTGGTCAGCAGTGGAAGTGAGGCCAGGTAGCATGGAAAGCTGAAAGGTGTGAGTGATGGTAGAATGATCATGTGGGAAACCAGGAGCTGAGAGGCGGCTGAAGCGGGCAGAGTGACTGCAGCACGGTCCCACAGGCACATCTTGCTTCTTCCCTGCTCTATGGCAGGGCTGGATCCCAGGTTCCTTCTCAGCTGGGCTTTCCCTAGTCATCTGCCAACTCTATCCCTCATCTGCCCCCTTTTCCTTTTGTATCGGTTATCTATTGCTGTACCACATATTGTACCAAAACTTAGCAGCTAAAAACAGCAAACACATATCATCTCATAGATTTTAGAAGGTGTCTGGCTCTGGGCCACTTGTGATGCTGTATTGGAGATGTTGACCGGAGTCATCTAAAGGTTTGACTGGAGCCAGGACTCGGGTGTCACTCTCTTTATACAGCTCTTCGCAACGTGGCAGCTGGCGTCTCCCAGAGTGTGTGACCTAAGAGAAACAAGGAATTCATGATGCATTTTGTTGTGCTTTGCTTTGCTTTGCTTTGCTTTGCTTTGCTTTGCTTTGCTTTGCTTTGTTGAGACAGAGTCTGCGGTTCAGGTTGGTCCTGAGCACACTTTTTAACCCTGGCTGGTCTTAAACTCACAACAATCCTCCTGCCTCAGCTTCCCAAGTGCTAGGATTACAAGCATGTGCCACAACACCTGGCTCATGATGCTTTTTTAGACCTAGGCCCTTTGGTCATACTTTGGTCATACACCAGGGATGGTGAACCTTTTAGGGAGTGTCCATACTATACCCCAAAACCCACCTGTTTATCCCAAAGTGCCAACACTGCAGCTAAACCTGAATAGTGAGATTTTAGTTTAGAAAAAAACATTCATACATTAACGTCTTTGTCTTAAAAATGACACACGTGCCCTGGGTTTGCCACCACTGTCATATACCATCACTTCTGATTTATTCTATTCATTTGAAATCAGTCACCTACCTTCACATGGAGCAGAGGAATTAGGTTTAACCTTTCAGAGGAAGGAAAATCAAAGAGCTCATGTACATTTTAATTGCTATACCATCCATACTTTATTGCCCTCCATGGCATTCATTACCATGCTGAGACCACTGGGATATAAGCTCCCTAGAAATTTCTCTACTTTATTTACTGTTGTATATCCTTGAGTCTCAAAACAGTGTCTGGTGCATAGTAAGAGCTCAGTAAGTACTTGATGACTGCATTGGTACAGAAATGAAAAGATATATTAATGAATAAATGAAATAAGATTGGAAAGATAAATAGAAGCCATATAAGAAGGTCCCCTGGACTATGTCCAGAAGGTTGGATTTCACCCTGTGAGTACAGAAAGTGGTCAGAGTTTTTAAAAGATGGCTAGCATGTCACGGGTGTTTGGGAGAGACTCTTGCATGGCTTGGGGTATTTGAATTCCTTTATCTTGAGCCCCTCAAGACTCAAAATGTGACCTGTATTTCAATGGCACAAACCTTCCTCAGCTTCGCCACTGCAGCCCCTCCCAGAGTTCCACATATTGTTGAAATAACCTCATAATTTAGAAGTTGCTTACTGTAAGTACTTGACAAATTCTAATTTTTTAGAAAAATCATTATTCACTGAATAATAAAGACCTGAGACTTTTACAATATATCTGTATTATTAGAGAATTATACACCCCCAAATACTTAAACAAAAACTCCATAACAGGCAGGGCTCCATTCTGAGGCTGGTACACAGTACCTTTTTTATAAATTAGCATTTGCTTGGAGAAGGGATCAAGCTAGAAAACATTGTCCCCTAGGTCGTGAGGAAGCAGGGTAATGGCAGCTACAGTGATTAGGCAAATTATTGATTGTTGTAGCAGCACTTAAAGAAGAGAAGCAAAATAACCCCAAGGATAATGCTATAAATAAAATTTTCTGGGGTTTTCTACACATTTTTTGTATAGTAAAACCAGAAATAAGTAATGCTAAAGGTGGAAACTCCCTCTAATCCTGCCCTCCAGAAAAAATCTTTGATTACCATGTGAAAATTCCTTTCATTGGTTTTTAAGACTTGTTAACTATATCATTCTTATTTCACAAAAATAAAGTCATGGTATGCACATTATTTTGTAATTTTCTTCTGGTGCTTAGTTTTTCAAAGTTCCGCTTAAGTCAACAAGTTTTTTAAAAGGCCAGCTTAAAACTCTTCTTATGACCATTTAAAAAAACTGCACAACAGGGGAGAAGTATTTTTATTTCTTTCTTTTTCCATTTGTTAGCTTATCTCCAAATGCTACTAAATATTGAAGTCTTCCAACCCTATGTGTAACTTTGCCAGGAAAAAAGAAAAATAAATAGAAAAAAGAAATGATGTGCTATGAACATGTACCATCTCCCCATGATGAATGCAATCATTATGTACTGCAAACATGTACTAATTTAAAAAATTTTTTTAAACAGTTTAGGAGAAAGTTTAAGGAAAAAATTAAAGCGAACAATTCAAAATGATGCAGCAGTCAGTAAGCACATTACTTTTCTTGAAAAAGAAGGAACATTTTGCATTATTCAAATACTATACAAAAGGTAATTTATTACCTACTTCAAAGTTATTTAGAATTTTCATCAGTTCTGGGGAGGGTTGATGCTACTGGAATTCAGAGAGGAAGCATGTCTGAGCTTAGATGTGTCTCTAAAAGAGTAAGAAAGAGTATTTGAAGGTTTTCCAGGAATTTGCTTTTTCCATGCTATGTAGCCCCTGATATGATCAAAACTGGCTACTACTATGATTTACAATATTATTCACTGATTATATATATATATATATATATGTGTATATATAATACATTTATATGTATATAATATATATGTGTATATATATACATATATATATGCCCAATTAAAAGTTCCCATGGTTAACACCTTCAAGATAAGGAGCTCATTTTTTCATTCGGCAAACATCTATACCTCACCTTCTCCATGCAGTCCCGTAGGCCATGCAGTAACAGTGATTCACAGACCCTGCCTTCCAGGTGTTTCATGCCCAATGTACAAAATCAGAAAAGGTATATTACGAAGGCAGAGAAAACACTGCAAACTAGAGATCCTCTGAGCTTTGGACTTGTCTATGAGGAATCAATACATACAGTTCCATTTTGTATGAACTTCGAGTAGTGAGAAGAGGCCAAAAGACACTATAGGAGAGAGAGAAGTAGAAAAAGATGAAGCCAGAGAAAAAAGCATGATGGGTTCAGTAACCGGCATGAGTTTGCACACTATAGTGATGACAGTGAACCAAAGGATTACAAGGGTGTGAACTATGGAGATCCCAGCTGCTCCTTAACAATGGCATTCTGGAGAGAGTGAGGAGAGCTGAGGTAAGATCAGAGGTAGGAAAACAAGTAAGCTGGTGCAGGAAACAGAAGACAGTGACCTGAGGTGGCTAGTTGGAGCAGAGAGAGCACAATACAAGGATAGGCTTTGGATACACAGAGAATAAAGGCAGACTGGATATGAAGACAGGAATATGGAGTGAAACTGAGCAGAGGCCACTGAGCTACAGTACTGATCACGGACTCATCCCTTACTGATAGCTCGTGCAAGGATGAGCTCACCCAGACAAAGGACATTGCGTGTAAGAGAAGTGCACGCAGAGGAAAAAAGACAGTTGAACAGTGTGTGGTAAATCAATGCTGCAATAGAAGTTTCTAGTGTATATTTGGGACAGATAAAAAGACAGTGTGGTCAGCTCTACTTGGAAAGCTCTGGAAGTGTTATTCAAAGAGATGATGCGTAAGCGGAGTGTGGTAAGTCATGTAGGTTCTCAGCGAAACGGAAGAAAGATCAGGGCAAGCAGAACACATCACTAAAGAATGGCACAGAGATGTGGAGAAGCACCAAGTGTCTGGGAAATCACAAGTAACATGGAATTGCTGGCTTGGAGGATGCACGTAGATGCAAGAATTAATTTGTCAAGACATGGAACTAACAGAGGTGTTAGTGTTTCATCATCAATGAACCTCAGTCTCCTTTGATAGGAAACAGGTAGAACGGTGCATATTGTGAGAATACAGATAAAATGTGTCAAATCTCCAACCCAATGCCTGGGACACTGAGACAGAAATAAATCTCTGCTATTACATGCTAGAACTTCACTCTGGCTTCAGTATGACAAGAGATTGAAGGTGTAGGGATGGGACCACAAAGTGGCCAGCAGGTGAGGAATGAAAGGGATCTTCAGAAGACACAGGATGGCTGCTTGTACTTGAGACGCGAGACAACTTTTCAACAACTTGGCATCATTTTAGGCAATGAATCCTTCCCCTAAAAGGCACAAAAATACAAGAATGGGCAGAAACGACATCAAGTAAGGAAACTCACTTATAGGTTTCCGAGCTGAAGCCTGGGTGTTACCTTTCTCAGCCTCAGCTCAGCACCTGCACATAGGGCAACTCCAAGTGTCCACTACTCTTCAAACTACCAAAAAACCCCATCAATATCAATATCAGTATTGGAGCTACAAATTAATATTAGCAGAAACGAATTCACAAATACAGAATCTCAATTAAGTTGACTATATATACATTCAGAGAAAAGAATGGTCATTCTTGAAAGAAATTAGGACCAGAATGGGACTATTCATAAGAGGAAGAAACAAAAATACTGTTATGTTTTAAAAAGCACTCAAAGAGAGACCAGGTAAAAGCCATCAGATGAAGACAATAGAAGGTAGTTGTTAGAATTAATTAGAACACTTTCATAGGAAAAGTTGAATCCAGAGTTTAATTTCTGTGGGTTGGAGAATAACTGGGTGATGGGGAAATGGAAGGAAGGGAGATGGAATTGTTTTAGGAAGTTTGGCTGTGCTGTTGGATTGGATGGGGAGTATATATACAATCTTAAGTGGAAGCTCTGAGAGGGTTAGCTTGTATTCATTGCTGCTTCCTCAGCACCTACAAGAGTGCCTAGATCCTATGTCAATCCAGATCTGTTCCCAAAAATAAAGCTACGAGAACCTTTTGTGATCCTATACCTACTCCTTAATTTCATAAAGTAAACTTTGAGGTTGTTAAGTCATGCAGCTTGCTAGCAGCAGACGTATGCTGGAAACTCAAGACTCCTCATTCTTCTCTTGGTGTTCCATTTTCGATACATGTTCAAAGTAGGCAATAAGTGAAAATGAGTGAGAATCTAAACTTTATCCTGCTATTACAACAAGATTTCAGCATGTGCAAAGCCAGGGTAGGCTTCCCAAGTGAAGAAAGTGAAATGAAGAAGAATGTATAGAGTTGACCACATTCTTGTAAAATAAAAATAATCTAGTTGGTACTGAAAAAATTTCAGGATCACTAGACAGTTAAAGTGATTTTCTCTGCATGATAAAATTACCAAAGACCTTCAGTTTAACAGCACATTTCTCAGCAGGGATTGAACTTTATTTAGTATATTTTATATCTGTTAAGAGAAAAATAAGTTTAAAGAATACTTTCAATGCCTATAGGATAACATTCATTGCCATTAAAAACAGATTATAGAAAATGTCTAAGTAAATTATTGGATCTTGGCCAATATGTAAACTGTTTTGTGGGAACATCAGTCACATCCCCAGAGAGCCACTGAAGGTATCTTCAAACACCATGGGAGTCTAGAGAAAGGGAGAGGAGAAAATTGCAACTGCAATGTGGAAGAAAGAAAATGTGGTGAGAAAAAACAGGGAGGAATTCCCACTGTGGGGGCTGAGGTATGCTAAAAACAAACCACAGATAATCTAGGGATTGCTACACCAGGCACCTACTGAGAAAGAAAATGACTCAGAGATTTGTAGTATCAGGAACAGAGGGTTTCCTGCCTCCTCCACCTCCTGTTCGTATTCACGCGAGCATGCACCAACAGCTCTGCCACGCTCCTGCTGTGGACACAGTCTGTAAATTACTAAACCCTAGGAGCCGACTTCACTGAGGCTGCTTGAGGATTCCGCGAAGTAAAGCTCCAGCACAGCAGCAGACTCCGAATAAGTTATGGTTATGGTAGCTGAATGAAAGGGCAATCTCAGAATGCAGACACCTTGGGCAAGTTCAGAGATTTATGTTATGCCACACAGATGTGTTCTTTTAATTAAACACCACTCTACAGCCTTGTTTGGAAGCAGAAATTATTGCAGAGATAGAGGTAGATAGATGATGACAGATGATAGATTATAGATAGATGATAGAGAAAGCAAATGATAGATATGGTTTACCGACACATGGATATACATATGCACAGATATAGAGATATATCTCCTGCTGATAATGATGCTAAGTAACCTCCCACTCAGTGGTTGTTCTATATTTTACTGTTTGAGGCAAGGTCTCATGATATTGCCCAGGTGGGCTTCAAACTCATAATCCTCCTGCCTCAGCCTTCCCAACAGCATGTGCCACCAAGCCCAGCCTCTGTGACTATTTTCTGAGAAGATGGTGGATAAGAGGTAGGCGACAGGTCTCATCAGTCAAAGTTCAGGAGCCACTCTTTTTTCTTCCCAGGCTCTAAGTTAATAGTATATTGAATCAGCAAGCTAAAGGTTTAGAACTCCAAGAGACAGGCATAAAGTACAAGATTTTCAACTCTGATATCATTCAGTAGTAATTACATATGTATCTCAGACACATGAGATTCTGCCAGTGTGATTCCTTTCTTGGGATGGTTTCAAACATCCAAGCAGAGCAGAAGACCAGCTCCCCTCTCACCAACCTCACACACTTATCATGCCCCTTGGAAACTTAGGCAGTATCATTGGCTGCATAGACACCTAAATGCCCATTACTGCTTCCTTTTCAAGATATGCAGTATATATCATGCATCAAAAAGTGAGATTTTTTTACAGGGACAGGGACAACTTTATACTTGGAAGCATTAAGAAAAAGATTCCCTCTCTTCTGTACAAGAAATATCAGAAATTATTAAAATATACTATAAAACTCCAAAAAGTAAAGCAGTGTGGTACTATAGATGAATTTACAGATAAGCTGTTAGAAAAGAGCAGAAAATCAGAGTTATCACCAAATACCTGAAGGAATTTGCTATATGGTAAAGGCAGCCTCTCAAATCAATAGAGTGAGGATGGACTTTTTAATTCAAATGGCAATTGGGAAATCAGCTGCAAAAAGACAAACTTGGATCCATAACTAAGATAATATTCATCAATTAATTCCAGATAAATCAGAGATTTAGACATGGGGCAGGGAAACCATAAACATATGACAGAATACATGTAAATTTCTTTGTAGCATCAGAGTAGAGGTCCTTTTTCTAACTATCCAAAGTTCATGAGAGAATAATGGTACCTTAACTACTAACCACACAAAAGCCTTCTGAATAGCAAGATAATAGTGGTGATAATACACGACAAAAGGTAGGTGACAAACTGGCAAAAATATTTGTAACTCATCTCAAGTAATGTGACATTGCCCTTTATACATTTTTTACAGAAAGAAAACACAATTACCCTTAAATATATGAAAAGATTCTCAACCTCAGTGTTAAAGGAAAAAAAATCTCTAAGTCAGAACTATAGCAGGAAATCATTTTTTACCTATCAGATTGGCAAAAGTCCAAGAATGAAATAACTAGTGAACTCTATTGGCTACTCCACTGAGACCTTACCAAATGCAGGTGGGAGAGTCCAACCATCAAAAGTGCATTTACCCTCCTATCTCATAATCCTGCTTCTGGAAATTTATCCTAAAGGTACAGCTACATTAGAAAAAAAATTCATTTGCACAGTTATTCACTGAAATATTGTAATCATGTAATTACAAAATTGCATACAACCTAGGAAGGCTAGTTAAAATACAGCAGAGCCATGCAAGGAGATACTATATACAGATACAGAAAAGTGGATTCTGCATATGCATTAATACAGAAATATCATTATGATATATAGTTATCATATATCAAGCTTTAGTGTAAGAGAATACAAATACATTTGTATTTGCCTATATTTACATGAAACTGATTACATAAGAAACTCAGAAAAATATTTACTAATTTGGAGGAAGAATAAAAGTAGGATCAAAAGTCGTAATAAAGCAACTAAGTGTGCGTATATGTTTGTAAATGTCACTTAGTGTTGTTTTGATTTTGATCCGTATAAATATATTGTTTCTTCAACAAATAAAATGTTAAAGAAATGTAACGCTGATATAGAATATGGCACAAAGACTGAAAAGCACCATGCTTCTGTCTCCTCTTCTTATTGTAACATATTTAAATCACTTCCTTAGGTAGAGATCTTCCCAAGCCTTGAAGAATAAAACTTCCCAAGAGACAATTTCTTTAGTCTCTCTTTTTCTTGCCAAAGGGAGAGTTGTCACATAAGAAGTGAATATAGGTCACTATTTGAAGGATGGCTTGTTCAAGGATCCTCTGGCACAGGAATGAATCCAAGGCAGACTGTATATTTGAAGGGAAGGCAAATCATGAGAATACCAGATGTAAGGTTAGAAATTAAAAAAAAAAACTTACAATTGCTCACATAGGACAGGAAATCTGGTCCTTGTGCAAGACCAGATGTATTTGTGGATCTGGTCCAGTCGCTTACTGGTTACATTTCTACAAGGGGCAATTCATCAGTGCAATCATATCTGTGGCCTCCAAAGTCAGTGGGGCATGAGGTCCAGCCCCCAAAACACCACTTAAATGGAACATGAATATGGCTCCATTACTCTACTTGTGCAAACCTTTTTCCAGATGTAAGATACCAATAACACTAAGGAAGATTTCATAAGATTATCCACAAACAGGCACTCAGCACAACGGCAAGGACATTGTAAGCACTTAGCATTTAGTAGCCACTGATATTGATAATGATATTGAAATTAATGTTGATATTGATATTCTGTCTGTACAAAAGAGAGCATCTTTTTTCATTACCTCATCAGGCAAAATACCATGTACATGCACTGAAGTTATGAAGTAGGAATACCAAACGGCTTCGCTACCTCCCTGTTTTTAAAATTTTTGAGCTCTTGTTTTGAACTGAAGAATGGAGCCTACATCAGCACAGTGCCTATTAAAGCCACATGTGTGAAGGTGTGGGAGCCCCTGGAGTGTTACCTGCACAGCAGGACACTGACCACTTACTGTAAATTAACTAGGTGTGGAACATGTAAACTCAGATCGGACATCTTTGGTTAAACTCATCAAATCCTTCAAAAACATCTTGATATCAGAAAATTTTTATAAAGTAGGCTGAGGCAGAAGGATTGTCATAAGTTTGAGGCCAGCCTGGGCTACATAGCAAGATTCTGCCTCAAAAAAGAAAAAAAAAAAAAAAGAAAGAAAATCCTTTCAATGCAGCTACCAATAACCAGTTTGGCTTTAGCTGTTTTATAATCATCTTGGTGCTTCATTACTTGCACGTCCTTGCTCATGATAACAGTAATATCTATATCTTACAGAAGACACTGTTGATACTGCATTTGGTGGCAAACAATTCAGCTACTATCCACAAAAATGATTTCATTGCCACATTAAGGCAAGGGCATTTATCTGCTATCATTTGAATCATTGAAAGCTCTGTGAGGTTGGTGCTTATCCGAGAATCCAACTTAAAAGAAAGCAAGCACACTTAACTCTAGCAGTGTCTCCATGGTCAACTCACAGTTTTACAAGGAAGAATCAAATTTAGTAAGGCCTTTATTGGAAGTGATATATTTGGCTGGCCTAGTTTCACAAGTACTTTGACAATGCTGCATTCTCACAAATCAAGAGCACTTGCAACTGACATATGCAGGGTTGTTTATCAAGTACTGAATTAACTTATCAGAGAAGATGGGGGAAAGACAGGATGCAAAAGGCAAAAAAAATTAAATACAGTAGCTCCATGGTTATGCTCTGAGGCTTAGCACTGAGCCGATCTCATTTCAAATTCCTCCTCAGAGCCCCACTAGTCATGTGAACTTCAAAAAATCTCTGAATATTTCTCACCTCAGGGTCCTCTTGTGAAGATGGAGAAAAGTAGTATCATTTAATTAGGTAAGAAAAAGAAATAAAAGGGATAAAGAGATATGTATAAAAAAAGAAAGAAGTCAGATTATCGTTATTTGCAGACGACATGATCTTCTACACAGAAGACCCAAAAATTCCACCAAAAATTCCTAGAACTAATAATCAAATGCAGAAACATAGCAAGATACAAAATTATCACAAAATATCCATAGTGTTCTGTGCCAATAATGAATGTAGCAAAAAGAAGTTAGGGGAAAAATACTACTTAGGATAGCACCAAGAAAAATTAAACCCATAGTAATTAACCTGAGAAAGTTAAACACCTCTACAAAGGAGACTATAGTACTCTTTAAAAAGAAATCAAAGAGGACATCAAAAAATAGAATGACATCCCTTGCTCCTGAATAGGTAGAACCAAAATAGTTAAAATGACCTTAATTTCAAAACTGATGCACACATTTAATGAAAACCCAATGAAAATACCAACAGCGCTCTCCACAGACCTGGAGAAACCAATCCTATAATTTATATGGAACCAGATGAGACCCAGGCTAGCAAAAGCAATCATGAGTAACAAAAGCGAAGAAGGAAGCATCAGAATTCCTGATCTGAAGTTGGATTACAAGGCTATCATGATTTTTTTTTAAAAATGTAGCATGATCAATGGATATGTGGGTCAACAGAACAGATAAAAGATGTGGAAACAACCCAAGCATATTCAACTATTTCAGCTTTGAAAAAGAGGCTAAAAATATACACTGGAAACAGATGGCTCTTTAATAAATGGTACTGGGAAAGTTGGATAGCCACATGGGAAAGATTAAAATACTCATATCTCTTACGATGTACAAAACTAAAAAGGGATTAAAAATCTAAATATTAAAACAGAAACGCTTAATGTGCTGGAAGATAAAATGTAAAACCCTTGAAATCATAAGTGTAGGCAAGGGATTTCTAAACAAAACTTGTTTCACAGAAAATGGTTCCGAGAATCAATAAATGGGATCATATAAAATTAAAAAGCTTCTGCATAACAAATAATAATAATAACTAACAGAGTGAAGGGACACTCCACAGAATGAAAAAAAAATTGCCAGCTACACCTCAGAGGCCTAATATCTGAAATGTATAAAGAAAGAACAAAAACAAAAAAATTGATGTCCAAAATAGAAGACCCAATAAAAAATGGACAGCTAAAATGAATAGACACTTCACAGAAGTACAAATGGCTAATGCGTATATGAAGAAATGTTCAATATCACTGGCCATCAGAGAAATACTAATAAAACAACACTGAGATTCCATCTTACCCAGAAAGGAATAGCCATCATCAAGAAATCAAATAATAACAAAAGTTAGCAAGCCTGTGGGGAATAGAGGAACCCTTCTCATTGTTGGTAGGAATGTAAACTAGTACAACCACTATGGAAATCAATACAGAGATTCCTCAAAAACCTGAAAATAGAAATTGTATTCAACCCATCTATTCCTCTTCTAGATATCTTCCCAAAAGAGGTAAAGCATACATCATATTACAGTTATACATATATATCCATGCTTCTAGCAGCACAATTCATAATAACTAAACCTTGGAAGGGTGCTGTATGTCCATCGGCAGTTGAATAGATAAAGAAAATGTGGTATTTCTACGCAATGGAGTACCACTCTGCCACAAAGGGAGATGAACTTGAGTCATTTGTAGAAAAATGAATGTACCTTGAGACCATAACTTTAAGTCAAATAAATCAGGCACGCAAGCTTAAATATTGCCTGGTTTTTCTTATGTGAAAAACCCAAATTATAAATAAAGAAAAAAATAAAATGTAAGAAGTAGAAAGATTTTTCTCCATGGGAAGGAGTTCAAGAGATTTAGGGAGCAGAAAGAATGGGGGAGAGAGGGAGTGAAAACAGATGAAAAAAGGAATTAAAATGTGTTTTTTACATGTACCAACTCCTCAAAGGAATGTAAACATTATGTGCTATAAACATGTACTAACACAAAATTTAAAATTCAAAAAATAGTATTTATCTCATAGGTAATGAGATCATTCATATAGACCTCCTAGTAGTAAGTAGTAAACATCCAAAATCACTGATATATTCATCATTTAGTAAAAGTTTCATATACAACTAGGTAATATAACTAATGTAAACAATAACAGTTCTCACTGCATCCAGTTATTAAGGTACAAAGTGAGTAAACGTATATAAATACTTTAGCCAGAACCAGAGACAGTCAAATCCCCTAAGTAGAAGGGTTATACAGCAAATACATTTTCTCCTTTCAGTATAATTATCATCTAGGACTTCTTTGGGAAAGAAGAAAAATTAATCTAGAGTTGAAGTTCCAATTTAATCAATAGTTTGAACTACATCAATTATCTCTACCTGCCAAAAAAATCCCAGTCTCTTATGGTTCAATCTAACAATTTAATTTAAGCCTCTTTTTATTGAAATCTCACTTTCTCCTAGAAGCAACTTTGTCTGGAAAAACCCCATCTCATGTATGATATGATAGGGTTGGACTTTAAAAGAACAAGCCCTCCAGACCAGATATTGCCATCTAGGTCAGCATATTTGATATTCCAGTTAACACAGTGGGCTCAAGCAACCATCTGGGTTAGACACTGACATCCAATCTCAGTGTCTCACATATTTAGGAGTAAGTGGGAGGGGCCCCTTTTCCTCTCTTTCCATGGCAATGGAGAGGAAGCTAAGAGACCTGGATTTGGACTACAGTTTAACTTCAATTTTTTGAGTGACAGAAGGAAGAGAGTCTTATACGATTATCTAGAAAACTGAATTAAGTAATGTAGGCACAAGACAAGTTGCCTAATGTATATTGGGTCACTGCTGCTTTGCTTCTGGTGATAGTTAATATTTATAGAGTGTTCGCTGCATAGAGATGACTATGTTAGAATCCTATCTGGATCTGCTCATTTAATCATTATAGAATAACTAAAGACAGGATAGAGATGCTCCATAACTTGCCCAGGATGACACTGTCATCCTGTCAAAGTTGCCATCTGATTCCAATAAGTCTAAATCACAGCCATTTAACAAGTACAAGACCCAGGTATATGCTTTCTTGAAACCATACATTGATAGCAATACTTTCTTGCTTTCATTTATCAAATGTTTATAACTTACAACTGAAGGACTTGGAGAAGGGCTTCTCGACTCATTCATGCAGAGACTCCCCAGCTGGTTTTATGACATTAACAGTGAAAGTGATAAAAACAAAGCTCAAGCCACAAGCTCAGGTATACGAAAAACAGAGCTCCCTTTATTTTTCTCTATAATGCTAATTATTTAAAGTCCCATGCCAGTGGGTATCACAATGGAGTCAACTCCAAGTAATCCCAATCAATTAAGACTCTCACTTCTCTGACATCTCTGCAGTTGCCTCCACATTGCTCTCCACCAGTGGGTGAAGGTAGGAACTGGTCCTATGTGGCCACCAGTCCACTCTTCTCTACTGAGAAGTATAGCTTCCTCCTGACCTCTGACTGATGCCCACAGGTGTGGCTCCATTTCTATGACTGGGCCCCTCTCATTGGAACAGGACAAATTCAGGCACTTTCCTACAGCACCTTTGTCACCAGGGGAGATGCTGACATGTTGTACTATAGTTTTTCTCCAGAGCTTAGCCACAGACCACAACCATTTGTACTTTTTAACAGACATAATACAAGGGGGTGGCATGTATCCATAAAGCTGGTCGCCTTCCTCCACTCCACTTGGGGAAGTGTGGCTGATTCTACATTCAAGAATCTCAAGCAAGTAATTGTCTAACAACATTTTAGATCTCCAAAGTGAGAGGCCCAGCTCTGAAGCACCTGTCAATTTCTACAGGGTAAACACCCCCACCGGGACCAGTTTCAAGTTATCATGTAAGAGCACTAAGGTGGAGTCAAGAAGGGATGACACCATGGGCTCCCCCAAAAAGCTGACTTACTGCCCCCTATGTACTGAAATCTGTCACCCTCACCCAGCCAGCACAGCCTCCACTGAAATTTAGTGGAGTTGCAGGGAACCCATCATCACCTACCCCTTCTTTTCATTTTCATCCCCAGTCTGGTGAGTTTTAGTTTCCCAGAGGCTTAGAAACATTGGCTTTGTATGATTACATTTTTATCTTTTAAAAATCAAATCTAAAACTGGACTCGCTAGTTATGCCATTAAAACCCTCAGTTTATAATAGATTATGTAATCCAATAGGCAGTAAAGGCATATGGACTAGTGCTGAATTGGAAGATACAAAGTTTAACCAAAATTATCAGGTGTACAGTAGGAGATGGGAAGAATCTATATTCACTATATCAAAATAATACCACTATGTCACAGAGATTCCACTCCCTTACCCATCTCCCAAATCCTCTGCTGGCATCTACCATTCATTTCCAGCCCTTTCTCTCCCCAGTGGGTGAAGGCATGGCAGGTGGTACCGTTGCAGTCCACTAGTCCCAAGGTTGATCCTCCAGGCCTGTATACCACTGTCATAACTACCTGTTTCACATCCTAGCTACATTTTTTTAAATATCAAAGTAATTTTTATTCCTCCAAATACCCCTCACATTCTAGAAAATAGAACTGTTTGCTGGAGATAAAACATTTTTTAAAAGTACAACTATTATTGAGCTATAAGTATATGCCAGAATTAAGTGTTTCAAATGCATGAAATCAAGAATCATACATTTTGAGATAAATTATGATTGTTAATCCTATCTAATATACTCCATTACTAGAACTCTGAGAAGTTAGCTGACCCAGGATCATAAAGCTATTCAGTGGCCAACAAGTGATTCATACATCTCCTTGTATGACCCAAAAGTTTACATTCTACTTAAAATTAACACTTGTAATTGTTTTTTTCCCCCATCTTCTTGTCATCTATTAGGATTATAAAATAAGATCTACTGTAGAAATACTGGTGAAGATTCAATCTTTCACCCAGAGATAAATTTACACAACTGTATTCTAAACACATTTGACTTTATATCATTGCCACGTCTGGATTTCAGGCACAAGGCAGAGGTCAAGGTAAAAGTGATCTCCATCGTCCTACAGCCACCAGTACCTTTAAGGAATGTGCTCCAGACATCCCATGGAGAAGCAGAAGACAAAGAGAGGACAGGCTTTTTTTTTTTTTTTTTTTTTTAGGTAGGCTGGACTAGCAGAGGGGAAAGCATACAAGATTTGTCATAGTTTTACTCTTAATGCACAAGGAGCCACAGAATCTCAAAATGAGTGTATCCGTGTTGTCATTAACACTCTCACGAACAGTGCTCAGGCACACACAAACCACACATGTATTACTTGTTATTAGCAACT
Source organism: Dolichotis patagonum (assembly GCA_004027295.1). NCBI lineage: Eukaryota > Metazoa > Chordata > Mammalia > Rodentia > Caviidae > Dolichotis > Dolichotis patagonum. The sequence goes on along the minus strand of PVJX010008204.1, from coordinate 40,266 downwards.
TGGAAACATATCTAACAATGGGAACCTGACGCAAGAAAAAGTAATGCTTACTGGTTACGCTATCCTTCAGAGGAGGAGGAAATGGAAATTATTTGTCACAGAAAATTTAAAAATCCATAAAGCATGGGAAGAAAAGTGATCTTTCTCCTTTTATAGAATTGATCAACCAATGTCTATTAAATTATTTTGTAACTATTTGCATCCATGACTTTTTAAAGTAGGTTACCACTGAAAGACACACTAATATTAATGTGTTACACATATTGGAAGTGAAATTGTGTGGAATTCCACTGAACTGGTACAAGGAAAAGCATCATTGTCTTTCTAGAAGCTTCTCTGACAATATTAGAGCCTTGTCACTACTTTTAAATTCTGCCTTTATTGTATTATTAAATCAATTGAACAGTACAAGTCTCTACTACTACGTTTTTATATTTCTTCAAATTATAAAAATAAATGTGGACAAAAATTTTTGATCCCAATATTTCAATTTTGACTGATAAAAGAAACTGACAAGGACTTACAATATGGATTCACAAGATTTTTTAAACTCATTTTCTCCTTTTTAAATTTTATTTTATTAGTACGTTTGTAGTACACGCATTTTATAATCATTTCCTAATCATCACATTCATAATGCAGTTTATTCCTTTTTTTAATCCCCCTTCCTCCCCTAGTTTCCATTTCCCCCTTTTCATTCTTGTTGATATTATTACTAGCCCAGGTTTATGGCACATAGCCATTTGTTCAACCTGGCCATCATCACTCTACAGTTTTCCTATCTCCTCACCCCTTGCCCTTGGCTCGCTGCACCCTTTCCCATCTGCAAAAGGGCCTTTCCGTCTGTCCCTTTTTTTATGTTTTTTTAGTTTGTACTTTGCCTTATTCAGACAAGAAATACCACATAGTACCCAAGTTTGCATCCGATTTTCACAACCAAATTCACAGAAATTAATTTACACTATCGTGCTATATTTTCTTTGAATACTAAAGCACTCTGGATCTTCCATTTCTGCAAAATTACACAGTAAACTTTATAACATCTGGATTCTTTGTAGAACCATAGTGTTAGTATTGTCACCCAACCTATTTTCAATTTTGTTTTGATTTTCCCAGCACATTAACCGTTTTGACCTAAATACTTACTTAACGGGAACAATGAATGCTAATGTTCTCATTGTGGGTAAAATTTTCCCAAGTGAGATGTCCAAGCTGACTATAATTGAAGTTATGAATGCAAAGCATATCCATTTACACTTATGTATAGCACTTAGGTTAGATTTGTTTGTTTCTTAATATTACAAATCAGAGTTTTGCTTAGTTCATCTTAAAAGAGAAATAATTTACAGCAAACATAGGAAATCTTTGATAATTGTGTACGTATTCATCCAGAGACCAACTTTGCCTGTCTTCCCTTTCATCAGTAATTATCTTGGTCCTTCATCTCCACATTTTCTGACTCATAGCTGATAACATCTCCAGTTCAGGGTTACTACAATAGAGTTCACATACATCAGGTAATTGATTCCAGCTTCTACAATCGCTGAGTCACAACACTGCAGTCAGAATCATTTTTGCTTTACCACATAACGGAAGCAGACGAATCATTTCAACATCCCTACCCCAAATTGCCTCTGTCTGAGCTGAATGTAGGTCATAAAAGATACATCTGTGATGAGAGATGCCATGATTTGGGGGTACCTTGACTCCTGTGCGACAGATTTAAACTTAGCCTCTGTGAAACACGTCTTTTATTTCCTATTACTTAATAGGAACATGCCATTATAATAAAAATATTTTGAAAAGCATACGTGAAACACCTTCATTGATCTTATGCTAGTCAATCTTAAAACTAAATTGCTAAGCTATTATCCCTATCTACAAGATGAACAGCACAAGCTCAAAGTTTTAAAGTCATTTTCTCAAGTGACTTGAGACCATAGGTTATTATAACTCTAAAACCAGTGGCTTCTGACTACCCAAATATCACAATCTCCTGTAAGGTTATACCTACAGATTTCCAGGTCCCATATTTTACAGGTCTGTCTTAGGTAGTTTACCTCTGTAAGTCTACCACCTGCTGCTGGTGGTTCATTTTTATTTTCTAGGTGGATTTCAGCCAAGAAAGGAAACTGAACCAAATGATTTTATTTGTATAAGTCAAAGGAGACTTGAATGTTATAGTAAATGTTACAGCAACATACCTTGGTTTGTTTTTTTCTATCAGGCAAATCATATGGAAAGAACAGGAAACAAGTGATATAGTGGCTGCAGCAGTGGACTTACAAATTGCCTCTGGGGGTAGAGAGGAGAAACTCTGATTTACAGCATCTACTGATTTCACAGGTATAAATATTCCCTCCATGGCCAGTTTAACCTATTGATACTTTCACAACCTGTTCACAAAACTCCTAAGCATTAAACAATGGACCCATTAGCCAGCTCCAGCATACAACAGTGGAATATCCAAAGGAGAAAGCAAATGATCTCCCAACATAATCTTTCTTTTTAAAGGAAATGCTCTCCTAGGACTATGGGGCCTAATGAGGCCACAAATGAGACTAGTGGATGGAGCACTTGTTGAAAGAGAAATGGGTGCCATCTTTAGGATGACTCCTCTTTCACTCTTACCTGCCATGTGACAGGGATAGCAGGATGGGAGAGCTGACCGTGCGTGAGAGCACCAGGGAATGAAACAGGGGTGAGACAGTCAATAGGATTCACAGAAGTTTGACTCTGAGCCTGAGAGCAAATGGGTCCTTCTGGGCCTCTGCTCACCATAGGAGAAGACGTGCTTAGAATAACGATCAAAGCTAACACTAGACTTAGAGGCCATGAGCACAGAGCTAAAGAAACCACTGGCTGAATCTATACTGAGGGGCAAGCCGTGACCAGGCCCAGGGGATCACAGTTTGATCTGTCCAGTGGCAGCTGTTCTGCCTGGAGTAGCCTTTATGCAGCACGGTCACCTTGGAACCTGATTATGGCAGTCTGACACTGATCCCTGAGCATGTCAACATGATCAGTACTCACTTCATGTAAAAAAATCAAAAGCATTTTTCAAAACCAAGTATGATTCTAGGGTCACCTACTATTTTACATGTTTCTTTGCTAAGCTTCCAGAAGTCAGGATAAAAATGTACATGAAACGATAACAAGCTATATAATCTATCCTGGAGCTCCTTGGATAGCTAACCTCAACATGGTTCTATATACGGATAAATTTGTTTCCAAAGCTAACACATTTTCATTCTGGTTGAACCCACTTGTACAATGATTGTGAGGACACTCAGTTTTCCTGACGAGAGGTAGCTATTTCTCTTCCAAGAAAGCGAAGTGAAAAATTAACTCCCAAATGAGTCAACCAGAAAGAATTCAATCATCATAGGTCTTAAAGTTTAGCAGAAAAACTCCAGAAACCATAGTGTAGGTGGATTTCAAGTAAGATTTATATTTAATTCACCAGCTCAGAATTCTTGAACCAGTCATTCAGCCAGTCTGTTTTCCCATCCACAAAATGGTAATGTATTCTACCTTGCACAGTAATATTTCTTAGCATGTACTAAGCACATTTATGTTATCCTTAATTATCAAAATCAACCTTTAAGAATTAACTTGGAATTCGGATTCCTATAGGGGTCCCCAGATGACACCCAAAATTAACATGTAAAGACTTGCATGCATGTATGTGCATATGTGCATTTTTATTTAGGCCCTCAAACAGTATCTGGGATGATGACAGAGGTGGGGTGGGTAAAAGGGCACATGTGTACATTTTCAGAAAACCTTCCATTGTGACTTTGATAGTCACTCCTCAGTCCGACTTACGAGATACAAATTCAGACAGAGTTTGTAATGTTGATTTGGGCATACTGCAGACATACACTTAAAGCAGGTGTTAAAGGTAAATTAAAGGTTGAATTTCCTTGGTATTTTTCCAGAGAAATGAAAGCATATGTACAAGGACTCATATACAAGTAGGAACAGCAGTTTTATTCATTTAGTCTCAAAATGCAAGTAACACAAAGGTCCACCAGTAGGATGAATAAATGAGAACATGCACACCAAAACATGAATGACTTTCAAAAAATACACTAAGCAAAATCTAGGCATAAAAGATGATTTCATTTTATAACATTTTTCCAAATTAATCTTACTGACAGAAAGCAAGTTAACAGTTGCCTTAGGGAATTATGAAAAGATTGATTACAAAGGGAAATATCAATACTTTCAGGGGTGATTGAAGTATAACTTGATTGTGGTATTAGCTTCACAGATGTCAACATCTGTCCAAACTCACCAAGCTACAGTAGTTAACATTCCCAATTAACTCTATATAAAAGTATCCCTTAGTAAAATGGGTAAAAATTGAATTAGCAGTCACAGCTCCTCAATGCTAACAAATCTCATGAGACAGCTCCCACGTTTCTAAGACTACTTACCCATCAATTCAAATTCATGTTCTTTGAATTACTCTTCTAGTACAAGCAAATGAACGGTAATGAGTCCTCAACACTATTTCCCACCCTACCCCACCCCACCCCCCACACCACAGAATTTTTAAGACAGAGGTAGTCAGCGGTATATTGCAGTTAAGTCATCAGACAAGAAAGACAACAGGATCATGACCCTGCCTCATGAAAACCATACCCTAGTCTAACTGACACCTGGTAGATCAACTTCAGGTATGATTCAGTATAACAGGCACACCCAGATATTAGTCTGTACTTTAGGTGACATACATGTAAGTTAACACACAAGTCTCTTAAAGTCTGCTATAATTTCTTTACTATACGCAGATGGTCAGTGAAAACTTCCTAGTCAACTAAGCTAGCCAGCTTCCTAAAAGGAAGAAAATGATTACTATCTTGAAGCTTATACAGGGACAAATTCCAAAATTATTTTACAACCAATATACCTCAGAATACATTTGTCTAGAAGATAATTTATATTGTAAAATTCAGTTATTTCATAATTCCAAACTTTTATTTGTGTTTAGTGTTTCAGTAAGCAAAATGTATTCTTTATGAACACATTATTTCAAAAGATTAGTAGAATACAAGCAAATATTTGTATGCTTATAGTTCTTTACAACCTCACATTGAGGTTCAACCAACTTACTGTGAATGAATGATTCGCAAAAGCGCTTTAGACGAAATTAGAAGCACTTTAAAAGCATTAATATTCTGTATATTTTATCTTCAATGCTTTTATGTATGATAGTAAAAATCTTATGTTTTATAAAATTCCTTATTTTTAGAAATAAATTTATTGTGATTTGTAAAATACAGTAAGACAATGGAATGTTCCATGAGTTAATATAATCAAAGACTGTGTTAAATGTTTTAAAAATGAGCCTGCCTTAAAAATTCCATTAGTCCTACATTTATATAAAAAACTTTAGGCTTAGCTGTATTGCATTTTCACAGCTGCAACAGAATTACAGCTTTTACTAACCTGACCTCAGTAGAATGATTCTAAAAGATAACTGCTCCATATAATAACTTTCTGGAGAAGACAAACACACTTGAACAACTTTTATTTCAAAACATCTACAAAGTTGTAGTTCTCCATTATACAAATAATATTTCAAAATCCAGACATTATTCAAATGTAAACCAAAGTTATTATACAAATAGAATACACACGAAGATCAAAAATATATATATATATGCTCTCACCAAACTGTTACACAAAAAAATATATATACAGCTGATAATTTCAAAGTACAATTATCTTAAATTAACGCTTACGTCCATATACAGAAAGTACAAAAATAAACACTAAAGCGAAAGTTAAAGGAACAATAAATTCATTTTGACATCTATAAAGATACAAAAAACCAATCTGGATCTTAATTTTAGTTCACTTCTCTTTAGAATATTCTCAGGATGGGAGAAATTCGTAATTCTGTCAGTTATTCCTGACCCCTAATACAGAAGAAAAAAATGTGTGAAGAACTATAGAATCTGTGTCTTTGTATTTTGGGATAGATGTAAAAGAATTTTTTAAAAGTTAAATTTGTATAAGTCTAGGTTGAAATTTTCCAAGTAAAATGAACTACTGAAAAAATCAAATAATTTAAGTTGGAAATACCAGAAGAAAATTCAAACACTCAAAAACTTTTAATACCGTAATCAATAAAGAAAAATTATGTCAATGGTTCTGTGCATAAAAAAAAAAAAAAAAACTTAAGTAGTCTTATGTTTTGCCCCAAAAATTCTCCTTCCTTTTCTGAGCCCGTGTCAGAGTTTGAAAAGCGCGGAGACTAGAAGCTGCAGAGCGAGCAGAAATCTCGGACAGTCTGTCCTCATCTGTAATAAAAGAATCCCACAATCACACTGAGTGCAAACGTATTTCCCAAACAAATATTATGCTTTACATTAAAGAGACTAAAAGTATCAAGCCTTATAATATCAATGTTGGGTATATCAGAAAAATATCCATTCAATGTAAAATTTTTAACACTTTCATATTTCACGATAATTTTTCAAGTTTTATCATATATAGGTATTAAACACTTCGGCAGTAAGTCAGCATTTTTCTACTTTGAAATCCCATAATGTCATTTTTGACAGCTTATGATTTCAGTATTATTTGGAAACAGGTCATAAATTTCCCTACTTTCCCAAGTAATTACTTGAGTCAAAAAGCTTTTTTTAAAATTTTTAAAAGCAAAATGCTCTACACTAACTGGCATTTATATTACATTTCTAAAATAATCTCATGAAATACAGAAGCTATCCTTATTACTGAAATTCCCTTCTTGAGTAAGCAAATCTATTATAAGTTTATTTATAAACATTGTTCTTCCCCTAAAAAGAAAATAGAGCAAGATTCAAAGTTATATAATCACTTGATTTTTATTCTCACTGAATCCTGGGGGGGAAAAGCCTCAAACTTACTAAAGGAAGAGAACACTTTTAATATATGTAAAGTATTTAATATACAAAATATTAAATTAAAATTTATTTCCCAATTTTGATTGCTCCTGTAAAAATTCAAAATTCTTGTCATTATTAGAAGCAAATGACCATACAAAACAAAATCTATTTTCCTAATTATATAATTTTGGGCATACTGGAAATTGATAAAAATACAGATATTTGGAAAAATATATTCTATATTTCGGAGTCCCCAAGCTAAATAGTAGAAACGGAAAGTATCTGAGCACCGCTGAGAGATAAAACATAGTCTCTTAGCATGTTTCCCTAGAAAAAATTCTTCACCACTTCTGAGTTTACTCACGTTTAAACAGGGATAATTTCACCCCATCACAGGCCTTCAAGGCTCTAACAAAAAATACACGTGGAAATACTCTGTAAGCCATGAAGTACTAATCAAAGATAAGAATGCTTACAATTATCTTACAACAGAATGTCTTATAACAGAATCTTATAACAGAATGTCACGTTTTTGTTTTCATTTTTAGGATCTTATATAACTACTAAAATACCTTCATCGTTAAAGGCTTCATGCTGAGGTAACTGGAAATTGTTCATCCTTGCTTTTCCCACTTGAAAAAAAAAGGCAGAAAAAAAATTATCCTTCAAAGCCACCAAAGAGCATATAATAATGATACGGTCTGAATGTCTGTCCCTTCAACATTCATAATTGCCATCTAGATGGCACTGGGAGTGGAACCTTTCAGAGACGTATTGGCCACAAGAGCTTTACCTACTTTTCCTCTTTCTCCCACTGTTTCTTCAGCATGCCCGGGAATGCGGCAGCAAGAAGGCCTGTGCCAGATGCAGCCCCTTTCCCTGGCGTTTCCCAGCCTCCAGGACCATAGGTCAATGCATTTCTATGCGTAATGAATTGCCCAGTCTCGGGTATTCTCATACAGCAGCACAAAACAGACTAAGATAATTACAGTAATTTTTAACAAAAGTACACCAGCAGAAACTATACTAATTTTTTAACCTTGATAGAAGTTACTACCAAAGGACCAATCATTAATTTTTAGTGTACTAAAAGTATGAAAACCATAAATAACTTTCTAGAATTCAACGTTAATATTGATGTAACTGTAAAGAAACATAGCACACTTCTCTTTGGAGATGACAGATTAAACAGACATATTTATAAAAGTGATATAAAGTCATAGGACAAAGAAAATGGAAAACAAGAAAGCAGCAGGAAATTTTTAGAAAATGAAAGAACTGGAATGGGAGGAACCTGTAGTGACATCCAAACAAGTGAATTCCTACACCAGCAAATATGTGAATCCAAGATGATACCAATTTGTTCCCCTAATGGCTTGGGTTTGGAAGTACTAAGTCTCACTTAAACCAGGGAACTCCTTGAAAATCTTTTTACAAAACAGGTAAGACACTAGATTCTTCTCTAAATTTACACAGGTGAGTAACTGCCTCTCTCTCAAAAAGAAGTGGAGGTCTTGTCTCTAACAGCTTCTTAGAACTACTATGAGTGGGTACCAGGTTCACCAGAGAGCAACAGTACCCTGTTCAAAACATACACACATACGTCATAGAAATATATAAAATGTGTCTCTTCAAAGAGATAAAACATTCCATCCATGAAATAAGAATAGGATGCTATATAAAAAGTTTGCAATATTAAAAAGTTCTTAGAAATTAAAAATATTATAGGAAATTTTAAAAACAGAAGAGATATAAAATTAACACTTTCAAATTAACACAAAAAGTGATGGAAAAATTCAAATTAAAATAAAAGAGGTGGACAACAGAAACAAAATAAGAAATCATGCCCAGTTATGTCTAACATCTTAGTGATGGCAATGCCAGAAAATAGAGAGGAAGAAATTACTAGTTAAGAAAATTTCCCAGAAGTAAAAATTTTCCAGACTGAAAGGTCTACAGAGTACCACTAAAATGAGTGAGAGAGGCCCACTTTGAGACACAGCACTGTAAAATATCAGAATACTGGGCAAGAAGAGAAAATCCCAAAGTTTTCAGCAAGAAAAACGACATAAAGATGCAGCATAAAACAGCACAGGTCTTCTCAGTGTTAACAGTGAGTGCAGAAAACAGTAAAGCAATGCTAAGACTAAAGAAAAACCACTTCTGATCTTGAATTCTACACACAGGCAACATGGGGCACCGGCTAGAGACACTTTGGATGGTCACGCCTGGAGAGTGGGTGCCACCTCTCTCCAGTGGGTTTTCCATAGGTGTGTACGAAGAACTTGAGAGACACCTCACACTTCGGTAAAAGTGCAAAGTGTCTTATGGAGGGTTTTTTTTTTTTTTACTTAAAGATCTATTAAATTAACTAAAAACAAATATAACTTATTAATATATAGTATATTCTTACTGCATTTTATCAGTATCACACTTTCAAAAGACAAAAAGTTAAAAGCAAAAACAAAGAAAACTACCATTATGTTGAAATTCTGGATCTCTCAGAGATCCCTGAATCCGACGAGCAGGATGCCAGAAGGATGGAGTACACAGTGGAGAAGGCAGCTGGCCATGGGTGTTGGTTGGACAGTCTGGAATTTTTGAAACTGGAAGAGTTGTCTCAGCATATCTGGGGATATTGCTGTCAGATTCTTCCCGTAAAGGCAGAGGATCAACTGTTTTTATACCAGCAGCAGGAGAAGTCAGTAGGGATATGACATGGCTTCCTTTCTAAATGACAAAAAAAACATACATACATGTGTGTGCATATATAAAGAAACCAAACATTCAAATAAAAAAAAAGTAATAGGAAATATGAGGAAAATGTATGTAACCTTCATGGGAGGGTACGTAGTGGTTATAAAAGCATAACAACCAACATAAACAGATTTAACTGGATAAAGAACATCAACATTTTTAAAATCTAAAACAATGATAAATTTGGGGAAAATATACAATGCATACGACTGACAACAATTATCATCACTGCTACATAAATATTTCTTTAAAAGTAGTAAGAAAAACCTAAAAGCTTAAAAATAATATAAATAAGCAATTCATATATATGCAAATATAGTTAACATATTCTACTTCACTAGTACTCAAATCATTACAAAACAAAAGCACTGAGGTACCAGCTTCTTACTTACCAAATTGCAAAATAATAACAATAATACCCAGCACTGGCAAGAATGTGGAAAACTGGATTTATTACAAGCAGATTTGTTAAAAGCATAATCTTTCCAGGGAGCCAACAAAACAGCAAAAGTTTTAAAAACGTGTGTCCTTTCACCATGCATTAATGCTTAGAGCATATTTACACAAGAAGAGAATAATAATGTGAACCAAAAATGTAGCTAAAGAATTGACTGAGTATTTTTTCAAAATAGAAAAATTTAGAAATAACAAATATGAATAAAAATTAAGGATAAATAATAGTATTTGGCTAAAGAATTTCTACACTATAGATTACACGTCATGTTAAAAATAAGATATAAATGATATTTAATGAAATGAAAATGAGTTCAAGATAGGGTTAAGAAAAATAGATATGAAACCTAATCTACAGTATAATAAATACACTGATAGACATACATAGAAAAAGTCCTCAAACAACAGGGCTGTTTTCTTTTATTACTGGTGAGTATTTTCTATTTTCCACAATGACAATAATAAATCAGTAGCCTCAAAATTCCTAACAATTTTACTGTTTAACAGAATATAAATTAGTAAAATTAAATACAATTCCAAACTTTCCTGATCATTCCCTCTAACTGCTGCCTTGACTTGAGTCTATCAATGCAACCTTGAGTATCATGCCCTGCCCTTGGAGAGCTGACTACTTCAAAGCAGAAATGACCCGAAGTCTCAGTGAACACACACACACTTTAAATCAATGGCTAGGATAAACCACAAGTCCCCACTTGTCTCCCTTTTTAACTATAAATACCACTTAGTACATATATAATATGAATAGTTCTAACAGGAAGTTGTTTTATGTTTTTCTACATATATCAAAAGCTTCGTATCTCTGTCAAATTGGTTTTACTATTGTTAAAAAGGCCTGAATGACACCTGCAAAATACTGACATGACACGTGGAGTTCCCAGGTTTTATATACGTGATTGCAACCTCTGCTTTTGAGTCTAAAGCCTCCTTACTGACCTCACTGATTCCACTCTGCCCTCTCACTGCCTGGCCACCGTGAGGTGATGTGCTCCATAAGTCAGATCCTATTTGCTCTACTGGAGAGCATTTGCATTTTCATCACAGCACTTCCCACTATCTGAAGTTATCCTTCTAAAAAATTATGCCTATGCCTCCCAATGAAAATGGAGGGTTCGTGAGGGCAAGATTTTGTCTTAATCACTAATGAATCCAAAACCCTAAAATGGGCTGCAATATACTAACAGCCCATTAAATACTGAGTTGAATGAATGAAAATGAAACCCTTATTTCCCTCCAAAGAGGGCCCAAAGTTTTTGCCCTCAGGACACAGCATCCTCATTAATCCTTTTGGAAAGCCAGAGATTTAGGAGTAATCCATGTTCCCATATTTTAAATTGTTCAGTGGTTTCCCATTGCTCTCAAGACAATGCTAGAAATTCTCAATGTTGCTAAATCTTTTCTAACACATATTGTTGCACTGTGGTCCCTGGTACACAGGGTACTTAACTAGTCTTTGTGTTTTTAATAGTCTATTCTTTTTTCTATAGGATGTTGGCACATGATACATTCCTCCTCCCCATCCTTATTGCATGGTTAGAACATCTACTTCCTCTGTATCTCAGGTGAATTATGACTTTTTTTTAAGACACATCCTTAATTTCCAAGAACCTTCTTCCTGACTTCATTTGGCCAGTTCCTTCCAGAATAGCACTATGAACTTTGCTTATTAGTTTTCAGTATAGTGTTTTTGATTTGATTAACATCTACCACCTAGGTAAGTGGGTAAGAAAGATCTCCTGAATGAACAGGCAATATTTGAAAATGCCCTCCCTGATGAAGAAACCAATACTGTAAGAGCTCTACTCGTTAACAAGTTTTATGAGATGGCATTGGTTAAGGGTGAAATGTGCTAATAAAAAATTTTTTTTTACTTGCCTTGTGCTAGTCCCCATTTCCCTGGCTCACTCATTCTCCCACTCTCCAACAAGATCATTTTGTGCCTCCTTCCCTTTCTCAGGTCTGCAACATTTTCTTCCACAGCCTCTTTCTTAGCAAGGGGACTCTTTACACATCACCAATAAGCAATCAGAAGAGGCGTCCAAAGCTCCTGCCATCACACCTCCCTATGGTCCTAAGCAGTGCCTGTGAGTTCTGCCTTCCCTCTTGTGACAAGGGAGGGGTACCAGGTGCCTGAGGCCAACCCTGCCAGTCTCCTCTAGATCCCAACTCTTCCTCCTACTTGACATCTTCCCAACAAACCCCCATTCCTGCCTCATCAAACCCTTCTTTGTTGTCAAAATTATTCTCATCAATATGCAAACATGCTGTTACATTTCCATCTTGTTCTCGCTTCGTACAGCTAGCACTGCTAACTCTGTTTTCCATCTTGAAAAACCTTTTGTGATAGCTGTCTTCAACCTTTCTCCTCTCTTAACTCTACGTGTTTTGCCTTTTGTCCTCCTTTTCACCAAACTACACTGATAGGTTATTAATGTCCTCCAAGTTGCTATATCCAGTAACTAATTCTCATGTGTTACTGACTCATCAGTATCACTGATACACCTTCCTTTACAAAAACCTTCAGGCTACCAGTCTCCTGTATGTTCCTACCTCACCTGGCTGATCCTCTTTTACTTCTGCTGGTCAACTCCTAATATCAAAAAATTAGGTCTCAGACAAGTCTGCACCTACTCTTCTCTATCTATAACCACTTTCTTGATGATCTCCTCCAATAACACCTATCCTGAGGGCGGTGAAACTATGGCACGCGATGTTTTGCTTTTAAGACAAAAGATGTTAATGTATGAGTTGCTTTTTCTAAACTAAAACCTCAGTATTCAGGTTTAATTTCAGTGTTGGGTTCAGTGAGTTTTGGGCTGCAGTTTGGGCACTCAACTCTGAAAGGTTCACCATCATTGACTAAACCATTTACATGATAAAGATCTTCAAATCAAGCCCAGCACAGAGGCACATGCCTGGAATCTCATTTACCCCATTGGGAGACTGAGGCAAGAGGATCACAAGTCTGAGGTCATCATGGATAATTTAGAGAGACCCTGTTTCAAAATGAAAAACGGGCTGGAAATGTAGCTCAGTGGTAGAGCACTTGCCTAGCTAACTCCCTAATCAACATGTCTGGCTATAAAAATAATAAATTTCTCAAACTGAACATGTTCCAAACGGAACTCTTAATCTTTCCTAATACTTCCTTTCCTCACATCTTAGTTAAGTGACAATGCTATCCCTATTACCAGGTCAAAAATCTTGAATCATCCTTGCCCTGCTTTGACTTCCACCCTGGCACTTAGCACCACCCATGTGTGCTGCTGTCTCTCCCGGTCTCTGACTGTCTCTCTTCTCTGCCAGAGCACAAGCTCAGGAGGACCAGGGCCCTGCTCTCTTTGGCTTATGCTGCATCTTCAGTGCCAGACAGTGCCTGGAACACAGTCTAAATGCAAGTGTTGCATGAAACATGTTCAATAAATAATACTGCTGCACTTCTCTGCCTTCCTGTTGAGTCACTAGCATCATTTGGAAGTTTAGCAGCGGCACTACATTGCCACTACCAGAAAAAAAGAAACCAAAATTCAACGCGTTTTCCTTACCAAAAGTAGGTCAACAGTAGCATCTCCACATAGGATAGGCATAATATTCTAAAATCTGAAGTATCATTTTTTTCAAACCTATCTTTTCTAAGACAGTGACTAAAATAGCTCTAGAAGAAGATGCTTTTCCCTTAAATATAAATATTTACCTTAGTAAAATCATTCTTTGAAGTTCCTATGCCACTCTGAGAAGACATTTTTCTCCTCTGCTCTGAGATTGGAGGCTTCGTCTTTGATGGGGACACTAAAACAGCTCCACCTGGAAAAATGCAGAAGCCAGGTTTCCATCAAATTAGCTCATGTAGAAGAGGTACAATAAGTAAGAACTGCATGGTGTTTGCCCATTACCAACAGCTGGAGTAGTGAGATCATGATGAGTCCTTTGGATTCCACCAAGTTCTCTCAGCTTCGGAGTAGGAAGCCTGCCTCCTTTCCCTGAGGATACAGAAGAATCTGACCTACAAATGGACAAAAATCTATTAGGAAGCATTTGCTCCAAAAAAACGTGATTGAAAGTACCTTGTCAACATTGTGAAAGATACAGCGTTTAAGGAAGGAATTTTGTTTCTGAAAAAATAAATCAATACACAGTTAAAAGGGACTAAATAATGGAAAAGGAGCACAATTGCCCCGAGTTAGCAACAGCACAGCTGTAAATTCTTCCATTAAACCAGGGGCCAATCTCTGCTCTAGTCTTACCCACCATGAAGGAAGCAGGATTTGGACTACATTCAAAAGGTTACCAATGGTCAAGAACCAGTTCTCAATCTACATATAAAATCTACATATCAAAACAAAAAGAATTAGCTATTTCCAGAAATCACTTTTTTAAAAACACTAAAAGCAAGTGGGTTTTTTTAGTAAAACTATCAGATATTAATACAGACTGGCTTTTTGCCTTTACAAAAAGTCATTTTTCTGGACACATTTGCAAATCTGGCAAATCATAATTACAAGACATGAGTGCAAATAATCTTACTCCCTCCCCTAGTAGCCCAGTGTTTAATTACCAATTATCAATTACTCAAATATCTCAGTAGACCAAATTATAAACCATACAGCAATGCCCACTTTGTCACATTAAGGTAAAATCTTATTAGTAATAAAACTAAAAGTCTAAACCACTATACTTAATGACAAAACAAAATGCATTTTAGTCATGTACAATGATACACCGAGAACTATAAAGCCCTTACCCTTCTTCTATGTTGTCTGCCTGAGGTTTCTTGTGTATGTCCAATTTCTCTAGCTCTCCCACATGAGATTGCTTGTCACTTCCTCTTTCCTCCTCCTCCTCCTCCTTCTCCTCTCTGGGCTGCTTCTGCACATCTTCACTGGTGTTCTCTGCATCCCAAGCCAGCTGCCTCCTAACCGGTAGGGTGGGAGTCTCTGACACACCCAGTTTCTCCACGGTGCTTTTCTGGGGCTGTTCTTCCAAAATATCTCTTTTTTCTTCTAGTTTTGTAGGAAGGCATTTCTGCAAAGTCTTATGGCTTGTGGGATCCCTGCATTATAAAATAAGTTTTATTTTAAATTTAAATAGTTTTGAGTTTTCTAGTTTATACTAATTTTAGTGAGTTCATTTCCTTCCACTATTCACAATCTCCATTGCCTTGTCCATATATTCAAGAAAGAAATCAAATTGAGTTTATCTTGTAGTGTAATAACAGTACAACGTGGAATTTCTATTAAAACATTTCCAAAATATAATTTTATTCCCTTACTCTTACCCTCATACAAACATACTCGTACCTCTAATGACAAAAGTCATACTCAGCATCAAAACTGGCATTCACATGCACAAACTAGGACCCTATAAGCTATAACTAACTCAGTTATTACAGTGATATTTATGCACAAAGTCATATATTTGTGGCTTAATATACTGATTCAGGCTTTAACCTTTAGACTCATTTTTTTCACATTAAAAAACACATTTTGTGGTTTTCTTTTAAATGACATCACAATTAGAATTTAGAAATTTGGTGTGCATAACTATATTAACATAACAACTGAACACTGTTTTATTTGCTACAAACCACTCTGCACATAGTTAAACCACTTTAAAATCCAAAATAGCATAGAATTTTCCCATAAATCAGAGGCCAACCTCCACACAAGCCACAAAATCCATTAATGAATTGTAACAGCTGTGTACTAACAGCTTGCATTTTCTGAGTTTTTGTTACTCCCTTTTCTTCTTTTTAAAGTCCTTTCACATCTACTACATCTTTCTACTGTGATCATTACAAAGAATATTATAAAATCCAATCTTCTACAGTTTCATTATGTGTTATTTATATATAAATTATAAAGTATATATAATTTTATTTCATAGAGAATAAATTAAAAATAATAAATAAGTGACTGACATATCTTCATTTGATCAAAAGACAAGTTCTGAGTAATCACAGCATCTTCCTGTATCACTCTATGGTACACATAAGCTACAACATGTTTTTTCACCATTCACAAAGAACATCTCACCCAGCAAGATCTAATGCTTTGATGTTGCTGCTAATGCTTGCTTCCGAGCTAGTGGTTGAAGAAACATCCCAACAGCAGTTCTTATCAGACAAAATCTGATTCAGATGGTCCCGAGAAAAATGTGTTCCCTGAACTCGTTTCCTGTAAAATTCAGCTTTTTCTCGGAGTTCTTTAACCTACATGGGAGGGAAGATATCACCTATTATTGTAAATGCTCCTTCACAAATATTACCAACTAGCATATCAAAGAAACTTCACAAATACAGCCAGAGACCAAGAAAAAAGGAAGGCAAAAACAGCCACATACAGTCATCAGACTATGTGCATTTAAGCAGAAATTAAAACAAGCTAAAGCAGGATGCAGTTATTTTATTTCAGACCAGCAGGCAAGGAGAAATTCATAGCAGCTAAGACAAATGTTGACATATTTTTTCTCCAATTGAAATTACTCAAGTATTCTATGCATTAGTACAGTTTTTAAAAGCTCAAAAACAACCAACCTCTGCATACCACATGGCATTTAGAGAACCCTAGGGGAGGAATACAGAAACACACTTAATGACAGGTTAATATCATAACTGAATATTAATGGGAATCAATAAATACTGTACCATATTATTTCTCCTTCTAAACATACAATAAGTTTGTCAATCAATATTTCTTAGTATGTTTAGTAAATTTAATGGCGGTAACAAAGATATCTTAACATTACCTTGAAAATCACCCACATTCTTACATGGCTGGGGTACTGACGATGACAGGTAACTTGATTACTATTCGTATTTTCCACTTCTAAAAGAGTACTCACAGGGCAGTAACTCCGAGCCTGCCTTTTTGTTGGCTTTAATTAAAGATGCTTCTACTAACTAGAGAAGTCCCCAAGAGACAGCTGTGATGCTTCCCTGTCCAAATCCCTCATATTCCCATGGAATCAGTAAAACCTCAACTTTTAAATAATGTATTAAATATATAATTAAGAAGAAATTTTCACAAAATAAAAATTTTAATATATGAAACAAAGTGATGGGATATAACAAAAAATTCTGATGAGCTATAAGGTCGTTTGAATTCTCTTATTGCAAATAACATTTTTATACGAAAAGGAAACGTCAAACCATCTAAAAATCTTTGTTTTATACATCATACTGCCACCTACTGGTTTTTCTAAATATAACTCTACAACGTTTTCCCAAAAAAAGGCATTTACCATTAAAATTCTTCTTAAAATCTTTCTTCTTGACAAAACTCTACATTTTCTATCATAAAGGTAAACTACTAGCGCTAAAAGACCACTTGATTCACAGACCACACCTTGTCAAGACTACACCTGCTGGATCACACCTGCTTCACTTAAAGGGAAAAAGCAAATAATGAAACTTGGTGATGTGAAAGCAGTTGGAGAAATATTATCCTTGGCTCCTTACAAGACACTGTTTTGAATGTTAAAGGGATTGAAAATGTTACACACTAGAGAAATAGTCATCCTCTGCTCTAAATGAGCCAAACCAAAAAATTATCCTACAGGGTAATCTGAAGTATTGTTTTCTTCACTGCCAAAAACATAACTGTCCTATGCTCACTTATCATTTGTAATAATTCTTATACTTCAAAATAAGTTCTAGCTAATAGTTTTTATATTTAAAGGCAGAACTAGCCACATAAAGTTAAATCTGTTGAGCTCCCAACCAGGGTACTCTGAATACACACAAACCTTGTTAAACAGTGTCTGATATACTCCAGATTTTATTTCCAGTAAATGCCTGAATGTTTCAAACGTTACACGGCCACTCCATCATTTCTATGAAATCTGTATGCTTTAGCATCACTTGCTCTTCTTTGTTCTCAAAGTCCTCCTCTATTAACCTATGAACTCCTTGAGATGAGGAGAAACACAGCAGTTAGAACTGATTCCATAACCTAATTAAGAAGTAGGCCTGAACTAGAGAGCTGGCTGCCAAAGATAAGCAAGAAACTCCCTTGTATTTAATGAGCTTACAGTCCAATAGAAGTCCTATACCTAAATATTCTACTGCCAGTACCATCCATATGGAATAAACAAGTAAGACATAAACTAAAGGAGAGGATCAAAAGGGGTCTAATCAGGGCTACCCTGTGTGTTGGGAGGCATAGGAAGAGCAACAGAGGAGGTGCATTCTACCCAGGTAAGAACACCTTATTGCTTGACAAGTGAGAGATGAACAAAGAACCCCTCTACATAAAGTTTTTGTATCAATTATATTTAGAAAGGAAAGAGAGGAGACATTACATAGAAACCCCATAAAACTTTACTTTATTCAATTCTATCTGTTGCTGATATTTTAAACTCAATGCATTAAATTCTCCTTATCAGCAATGTTTATTAATAATCCCAGTGATAATACATTTTTATAAATACAGATTTTTAAACTTCTATAATCTTAAGATGAAAAATTAGGAAGGTAGCATCTCCCAAAGTGAAATGTTTTACTACAAAGAGAAAAAGAAAGTCAGTAGTGTGGATTCAAGAACTCCTACAACCAACAACCAAAGTCACTTAAAAGGGTAGAAGTAAACCATGCCCAACTCAAAACAAAGCACGCACCCCTTTCTGGGTCAAGTAAGGCCATCAAATTACACAATACAAGAGTAAATACTACAAGTAGGATGTTTTATTACCAAATTACTTTTCCCAAGTTAAGAGTTCAGTAAAGTCATTTAAAATTATATGCAGGAAAATCAAACTCAGAAAACTAGACAGAAAGACAAAACTTGTTTAACCTCAAAAATCATGCCCCAAAATTGAGAATCAACCTTATATTTAGTCCATACAATGCCAGTCAAACTACAGACTGTCTCTCAAATGTGGGACTTTACCTTGAAACAAATTCCTATTTGTCCTATTCTTTGTGAAGACATATTAAAGTTACTTTAACCAATAGTTCAGATGATTAAAAGATCACCTAAGAACCAAGCAAAAAAGAAACAACACAGATTCAATAATTATTCTTAGGATAGGGATCCAACAATTGCAACTGCTGGCTATTATTGAAAGCAATCTTTTAGCTGGGCAGGGAGGTACGGCCTATAACCTCAGCACTCTGCGAGATTAAGGAAAGAGGACTCAAGTTTGAGGCAATTATAGGTAATTTTGTGTCTCACTGAAATGCTATCATACGACAAAACAACAGAGCTGGGGATGTAGCTAGGCAAAGGCCAGGGTTTAAGTCTAGTACCACCCAAATTAAAAAGAAAAAAAATCTTGCAGGTAAGCCTTACAAAGCAACAGAGATGACAAATATACAACCACCTAATGAAACCAACCACCTGGATGTTAAACGAACAGATACTTGGGACTTAGAATAAAACACCCAATGACTTCGCTATAAATAAATGCAGTAAGTATATTATTTCAATAATATAAAAGAAAATGAAGATGGTTTCTGGACTAGAAAACTGTAAGGAGACTCTAAAAGTGAGTTAATATTCTCATGCTGAAGTCATGACATAAAAAGGCATCTAAATATGTAGATATTCTATTCAATGTTAGGAGTGGGGAAAGGAAAAAGTACTTTACATTAGGGTACCTATTCTTCAGGTATGTACAATAAGTATCTTCTAGGAAAAATATAAAACTAAGGTTTTGGCAAACATGGCCCAGGCTAAATGCCTATAACCCAGTTGAGGAAAACTGTGATTAACATCACTGACCACTGACTTTTTAATGAAAAATTTTCATTCTTTTCCAACTCTAATTTATTTTTTAATGATTTTTCTCAAAGAAGCTAAACTATTCTTCTAATTTAAATATTTATAATTACCAGTAGGAATAAAACAAAAAGTGAAATTACCAAGTATTGTAACAGGAAACCTTGAAAAAAGAGATCTTAATGACACTGTCTTCCACCAGGACGGGATGAGGAATTTTACCTTATGACTTAATGCTTACATTTGAAATATAAATACCAACTCAGCTTAAAGAAGTCTCAGAGACAAAGAGACGATCTTTCCAAAGCAAGAGCTTCTGATGACTTCAACCAACTAAAATGGTACCATAGGTCAGTGGTCAGCTTCTATTTACTGGCCACTCTGGTCCTCAGTGATCACACTGTGTTCTGCCTGTGTGCCCAGGTTTCCCATCAGACTCCCCAGACACAGAGGTCTTTGCCAAGATCAGTGATATTCATAAAGGGTTTAAGAGTCCAACTGACTGGATGCTTCCTTCCATCATGGCTGCTCCTGACACTCAGGTTTTCAGCTAGATTTCACTGGGGTGAACAGATGAATGCGGTTCCAGGAACTTCCTCTCTGCCAGGGCTGCCTCTGAGCTATGCTCAGGCAGAGAGCACTGCCAGAGCCACCATGGTGGGAGGAATCAAATAAGCTTCCTCTTAAACAACATGAGCAACACAGACATGGCCAGGACACATGCCCGGGAGCTGCCAGGGCAAAGAACCAGCAGCAGTGCTAGCACCTTCTCCCAGAGGCTGACGACACACAACTCTTGGCCATGGTTTTAAGCACTGAGTTGAATACAAGATTCATTCCCCATCCAAATCATCCCTCTGGGAATGTTTATTGATATTAAACCCCAAAAATGTTTTAATTTAGCTTGTGCACACAGAAAAAAAACCTGTCAAAACATTATTTTAAAGATGCTAATTATAAAATAATCAGGAACATTTCATTGCTTATCCTTGGACTATAAGAAGCTCCACTAAAGTAACACTTCTCAGCTCTAGGAACTAATCACCCTTTCCTAAAACCTATCTTCAGGCCTCTAGAATTTCTTCCTTACATCATGGCACCCGATATAGAACACAAATCTCTAATAGATCAGACTGCACCTTCTTTTTACTTACAGATAACAGTGCACTGAGAGCGGGCACCACTGTCAGACACATAATTTTCTCTTGAAAATTAATCTTCAGTTGAGAGCCTGGAGGTCTCGATATTATAAGAAAATCAAATCTATACTGATCTGATTCTACAACTTGAGTTCACACAACTGAGCACAGTAAAATGCTAACTGAAAAATATTTTTAACTTTAAAGGCTTTGATAATAAAAAATTTCTAAAAAGTCTTATTATAAAAACAGTAAACATATTGATAGATTTTATCTTAATGTATACAGCTTTCAGTTTCTGATACTTATAGTGCTTTTACCATACCACACAGCTTTATGGTCCTCTATTACTAAATGAAACTCTCTGTGAAATTAAATTGTTACATAAGCCTCAAGAAAATGTAAAATTATGAGCATTCACCTGATTTGGCATGTTTTCCTTCACACGTGTCCAAGATCCACCTTTATATAAATACTGAGCAGGGCTCAGAAATTTTGCTTTATATTCAGAATTCACCTTCCTAACAAAGACAAAATGAAAGTAAGATTTTGCTATGTTGACCATCTAAATACTATGATATTTTTCTAAATAAAATACATACCCAAGCTTTTGATGTCTCCAAGGAGTAAGCTTCTTTTTAGGCTGGTTTGAGTCTTTTGATGCCATCTCTGCTTCTAATTTTAAAGGATCATCCATTTTATTACACTAAAATAGAAGTGATTTAAGTTTTTATGCTTAAAGCATGTTATACATTAAAGTAAAAAACATAGATGCTATGAAGTTATGCTTGAATATTAATTACATTTGTGTCTTTAGAAGTAAGTTTTATAATCCCACCACTGAAGGAAATGGAGGTAAGAGGATCAGAAAAATTCAGATCCCACTGGGCAACTGTAAGGTCTTGTCTCAAAAAAATAAAAATGAAAAGGTCTAGGGGATGTAGGGATGTAACTCAGTGGTAGAGTACCCCAATGTCACCAAAAAAGAGTAAGTTTTAACTAACCAAGATCACAGAAATCAATAAGCAGGTTACAAAAGTTGTGTATCTTTTTTGTTTATGTTTTGTTTTGGTTTTGGTTTTGTTGTACAGTACTGAGGACCGAACCCAGGCCCTTTGCACTGAGCATCTCCAACTATCTTTCCATGTTATTTTGAAACAGGGTCTCACTGAAGTGCCCACACCAGACTCTAACTTGAGTTCTTCTTGCCTCAGCCTCCCAGAGTGCTAGGATTATAGTTGTGTGCTCCATGCCAAACTGGCTAGTTTGTTTTTTGCAGGTCAAGATATAGTTTCATTTTCTAATAATAAAGATCTAGATTCTAGTGGAAGGAAATTCAAAGACTAACAAATACTAATTTATATAAACTTACCTCATGTTGAACATAATTTTAAATTCATCCTTGATGTGCTTTTTTTTTTTTTTTTGGAGGCAGGGTCTCACCATGCAGTTCAGGCTGGCCTTTTAGCCAAGGCTAGCTTCAAACTTGCAGCAATCTTCTTGCCTTAGTTCCCGAGTGCAGGGATTATAGACATGCTCCACCACACCCAGCTCATTCAAATGTTGTAATTAAATGTAAGGTTCTGCTGAATAAGCTACCACAACATTTTACTAATGTAACACTTTTTCTTCCCCAAGAATGTCAAGGGTCCCCCTTAAAAAAAATCCAAATACACACACACATATTTTAAACTGCTTAAGTATCCTTATTTAATGCCAGTATAATTCACACAATTTACTTCAGTGTATACAAACAACTGATTCTTTGTGTGGCCACACTTTTACTTTCAGTTATACACTTTCTATTTTTAGGAAACATCAAGTATCAGGCATCAGCATTATAGGAAATTCAAAAAAATAGTATTTAAACTTCATTTTCCTATACTTTACAAAGATATTTAGCCTGATGTCATAACTTAAAAGGGGCTACACAATGAAACAGTTGTTTGTATACAGTAAAGTAAGTTACTGGATGTGTATTATACTGGCACTGAATTGGCATGCTTAAGTAATTACATACATATTTCTATTACTTAATTTAATGTATGTGTTTCTATTATTCCTGTTACCTCTGGGACTTACACTACTGTAATGCCAATCATTTGGTATTAAACATAATAGACTTACACAATGTATTGCTAAGTCCATCACACTATTACTTTGAACCTATCTCTCCACTAGCCTAAGAGCTGCTTGGAGTTTGTGTGTTACTCCTATTTTCTTAGCATCAAACCAGTGCTGGGCTCCAACAACGTACTCAATGAACATCTGACATTTGATGAACAAACAGATGAACTAATGAGTTAGCAAAAAACACATTTGGACGAAAGAAAATTCAAGAGTCTAAAATAATGGATAATTTGTTTTGTTTAAAGGTTAAAAGTTGATGAATACCTTTTCAGGAGATAGCGTTTCAAGATTTCCGTTGTCTTTCAAATCCTTTCTCAATTTTGGTTCCTTCACTGGAGATAAACCCTTGAAATTTCTTTTGTACTCGGTTTCATGGATGATTGAGTTACCTTTGAATTGTGGAACAAATTTGCTTTTATTGTGGAAAACCTTAAAATAAAAATTAGTTTAGTTAAGTTCTTTTGTTTGTTAAGTAATACAGAACTTAGGTCTTCAACTGGTTTTATCATATACATATTTGAATTAAAGGACACAAAAAAGCAAAATTATATTTTATTCTAACTTTATTTTACATGTCTAATTAATACCCAAAGGTCAACTTTCTATAGCCATTGCTGTGTTTTGAAAGAATAATAATAGTAATCAAACAATTCTTAAGCTAAAATAAGTAAGAAAATCACACTTGTATTTGAACTTTTCTCCTCAGTTTCCTACCTATCTCCTATAGGTTAAGTACAATAGGTACATGTTAATAGTATGGCCACAGACATTAACTTCATTAAGGCAACTCTTTTTAACCATATACAGTTTTTTGCTCCTTAACATGAATTTTCTTTCTCCCAGAAATAACATAAAGTTAAATATAAAATTCTTATTATTTTATACCTAGTATGTCCAATCTGGTAGGGGTTTGGTTTGGTTTGGTTTGGTTTGGCTTTAGGAGCTTTTTTAGTTTGTTTGGTGGTGGTGGTTGTTGTCATCATTGTTGTTTTTACCTTTTCCTTTGCTTATTTTTAGCTCTTTCATTCAGTCAAGGAAAAAGTTCAGGTGAGTATTATGCTTCTCTTTTTAAATGTTTCCTTCTACCCTTAACAGTATCATTTTTATCTTACGGTATATATTTCCTGATCACAAAGAAAGTAAATGGGAAATATAGGGATTTTAAGTGAGTTACATGGTACTGGGGCTTGTCATGCTGAGTGGCCTATCTCCATACAGATCCAATCCAACAGGATACCTCTTAGTTTTATATAACCCTAAGAACTTCCCAATCAAAAACTGTTCTGACTCCTTTATAAGTTAATACAAGACAGCTTTTCAGAAAACAGGTGTCTAAAGAAACTAAACAGCTCTGGGACCCACCATGAGCAAACTTTGAACACTCATCACAGAGCTCTTCAATCCACATTAATGTTTTGAATTTACAAAAAGCATTTGCTTCCAAAAGAAGTTCTATGAAACCTTCACTAACAAAATCAATAAAATTACTAGTGATATGGCTAATGATTTATTTTACATTGTACTTCTAATTCTATAAAAATAACATTTCTACACAATGCTTTTACTGACATGTAAAATTTGTTAAAAGGGCTTTGTTTTAACCCTCTACAAAAACTGAACAATCATAGTTTTCAGGTCATAAGTAATTTTTTAAGGTATATTTACTATCCAAGAACATCTGTGAGCAAGCAAAAGTCCTTTTTTCTAGGCTAATAACATACTATTTTCAATTAATTATATTTTCCTAAATGTTATATCAGCTTCAGTAACAAACCCAAACTGCTACAGTTTATATGATCCCTGGTGTTATTATCTTAGTGTAAGATGATCCATGCTAATTATCCTCTGTTTTTAGGGATATATAATGTACACAAGTGAATGATGAAGTATAAGAGGATATGGGGATACGAGGAGTTGTGTGTATATAAAAAAAATACAGAGACCAGGAAAAAGAAAAGACTTTGCTGTCATGGGCGTCTAGGGATATTAAAAGTGGAGGTATTTCCTACCACGGCCTGAAAGCACTATATGATTAAAAACACAGCTGAGATTTCTAAGTCTAAAATCTTTCTAAAGGATGGTTAATAGTAAAACAACAGAATGTTTATTAGAAACGGTACTTCTAAATTAAAATTGTGCAAGAGTATAATGAAATCCAGTAGCACATTTAGTTATCATTATAGTTTTTAAGTTCCATAAGTATAGTTAAATTGCCAGTTCCTATTATCATATACTTGATACAACAACTAAATTACACTTCTTGTACTACTTTCAATATATTTTGTATTTAAACATTCAAAGTAGATATGCCTTCTTGAAAGAAACATGCAAAAAATCAGTGAACTAAACACAGTATCATAGAAAAAACCAACTGAATAATATTAATTTAAAAATAAAAAAGCTCTGGCATGCAAAAACTTACCAGTTTCCCAAGTTTTCATTACCCTGTCTCATATTTAGTGTTATGTGATGGATCTGGCAACAATGATCATCAGTAGCCTAGGACAGTATAATATTACTCCTATAAATTGTAAGTAATAGGTGATTTTAGCAAAACTCTCATTTTGTTTACTAGAAACTATCTCCAGGTCTACTTAGTACCAAATATTTTTTAGTTGTCACATCTGTGTATCTACACATCACTACATTGGACAATGATACTCAGAAGTATATTACATGCCTTCATCTACCTGGTTGGCTGCAACCACTGGAGCTGTTTCTTTAGAAGTCTTCCAGACGAACTGCCTTTGATACTCAGAATTTCTCAAGGGACTATGTGAAGGAACAACAGTCAATCCAGCTTTCTTACGCAGAAGTTTATCCAACTGTTAGGAAAAGAAAAATCTACTCAAAACCCCCCAAAATCAATTCAAACTCTAAATTGGGCTAAAAAATACATAACATGAAAGTTCTTTTAACAAATTTTAAGTAGATCTGCAGTACTGCTAAGTATACGCACACTGTTGTGCAACAAACACTTTTCATAACCCCTTTTTAAACAAACTATTTAAAATTCCTTTCATATTACTATCAAGGTACTGTTACTATTATACATCCCAGAAAAGACATTTCTCAGTTCCTTTTCTATCAGTCATTAATAATTAAATGTATTACCAAAAAAACCCACAGTACCTTGCCTTATCCACACACTGCTTCTCTGGACACCCCTATCCCTACCCCTACCCCACAGACTCACGTATCACACTCGATTCCCCTACATCCCCTGGGCTTCTTAACAAGCCACAGATTCTCCTCCAGCACTCCCAAATGCCTCTCCAGGGCTCCAAGCAGTGGTGGAAGTGAAATGGGGATGCAGCAGTGGATTAAAAAAGAAACGCAGGCACGAGTAAGATCCACACACAGACCCTGCAGCCTCTGCTTATGTGCTCACACAGTCCTGCCCCAGGCCAGCTATGACATAAGAGAGCAGAAATGCAAGATCTTTGAGAGCCAGCCAGAACTCTCCCCCTGTCAACTGAGATTCTGTTTGTTTTCCCACTGGTACACAATAAGTTGAAAAAGGAGATAGGTAGAAGTCAGCTCAGCACCCCTGCCAGAGGCAATGGCCTACTCTCCTTCTCTGTCTCAACTTGATCTGTCCCTTAGGATTCAGGTGCTGATCTATGATGAAGAAAATCCAGAGGCAGGCTATCCACCCAACGAAAGCATATCTTAGTATAACCAGTACAAAATGTCAGGTGTGCAGAATAGAACCACTCTCAATAATTACAGTCAACACCTCTTACCAACTATACAACAGAGACAAAAATAACAATTAGAAAAGCTGAAACACAAAATATAACATTACTGAAATGATGAAACCAATAAAGAAG
This sequence comes from Dolichotis patagonum, assembly GCA_004027295.1. Taxonomy (NCBI): domain Eukaryota; kingdom Metazoa; phylum Chordata; class Mammalia; order Rodentia; family Caviidae; genus Dolichotis; species Dolichotis patagonum. Next base: position 13,336 of record PVJX010008204.1, on the reverse strand, counting down.
CCTATGTTTTTGAAATCAAAACAACAGTTCGGATTGTGCCTACCCCATTTTCTACATTTTCTGGAAGCTGGTTGGTAGAATGTTCCTGCTCCACATTTTCATTAACCAGTATGTGATTTCTTACTATATCCTCATTATTTTCCACAGCATCAGAAGCTCCTTCAGCTCTGGAGTCTGCAGAATGAGATCTGCTTCTCTTGGGAAACGTGGAGGCCTCCAGTGCAAGGACTTTTTCTTGGGTAACGTCTTCTTGTTCTGCCTCTGATTTTGGTGTTTCTGGGACTTCAGGTTCTGGTGATACAACCACATCATTCTCTGAGATAGCTCCATTCCACTTGAGAGATTTTGAAATCTGTGGGTCGTGGTAAGGGACTCTTCTTTTTGAAATAAAACTTGGCTCTTTTGTGATCCCTACAAAACATAGTATATAAAAATAGAAGCTAGCAAAGCATGAAGTTACAAAGATAACTTCTAATAACTTATGAAAGTTTAAATGAAATTTAAAACTCAGTTGATATAATACACATAACACACAACTTTCTTCAGATTACAAAATAAAAAACTAGGTACAGCTTTTCAACATAAAATATTTTCTTTTGCTTTAAAGAAGTATTAAAACTTTAATTATAACAAAAAATTAAAAATCAGGGTCACAGTGTCCAAGTTGGATTGCAACAGGACGGCCCTGGCAGTCCATGCTGCCTCCATTTCTAATTACTTTCCTGTACTACTTAACAGAACAAAGGGCCCTGGTCTGTCAAAATGTGGAACTTTTCACAAAGCTTCTCTTATGTAGAAGAGACCAAGATGAGAAGGGATGAGATGTCATTATGCTGGATCTTGGTTCTACCTTTGCCTTGACTTCCTGAGAATTAGAAAGAATGAAGCCTTTTAACAAAAGCTGAGGTACAGTTCCTCTACATTTCTATCTGGCAAGCAAATATCCAAAAAGTTAACCTTCTAATGTGGTAAAAACAAGCTCTGCAAATGATAGCCACTAAGATACTGCCCTAGTTTGCAGCTATTCTTTAAATAGAAGACTACTTCAGGGTGGGGAAGGAAGATTTAAGAAGAGAATACAAGGAAATGGAAAGTAGACAAAAAATACAGCATGAAGCAAAACCCTGCACTTCTCAACCTCTCTCATAGATGCCTTGGCATTGAACCCAGGGTTCCTATCTTTATAGGCTTCCTTCCAACAGTGGTCTTCAAATGCGTGTATCTATGCCTGGGTGAACAAAAACACACAGGGGTAAACAGATCCAAGACACTATGTGTACTTTTGCTTGACATTGACCTATCTGCCTGACAGCTGCATGTGCCATCTGCAGTTCCATTTCCTATCACCCCTTTCACACTCTATCCAATAGAGCCACCTCTCAACCAGAGCCTCCCCTGGCACATCACTCCAACATATAACCAAGTCTCAAGAGTGAGGACACAAACAAAGGGATGACTCAAGGAAGCATTATTCCTGAGGGAGAATATCTAACAGGAAAGCAAAGGCAGTGACTAGAAAAAAGAAAAGAATAGCATCTCACACAGTTCTGGGTCTTTTCCATCCACATATCTTAGTACTGAAGTTCAGGTATGAGTCGTGAAATTCACATATGCATATTAATTTTGAACTGAAAGCTTAAGTTAAGACTTCTTCCTCACATAAAAAATACTAACTGGTTGCTCAGTTTGCCAATGAGAACTGAGTTTCCCAATTATCAGTGAACATATCCCATAAATTAAATGGCTAAACTGATTGAGCTAAAACCCATCCTTTTAAATTATTTGTAAAATCTTAGAATAAAAAAATTAATTGAAAAATGTAAGTAGGACAAAAGATTTTCTAAAGTCCTTTAAGAAGTATGAAAGCAAAAAATGGTTAGAGACCACTGATTTAGACTTCTCTGCATTAACAGAATTAGGATTTGGGCAGATGTGCAAAATGAAAGACTTTGGGCATGATTCTCAAGTGGTTTGCCCTTTGTCTCCTAGCATCAACAAATCCTTACAAGGAAAAAAAATATACTATGTTAAGAGAATGAATATACAGCCAGCCCTAGGTAAAACTGCTGTTGCTCTGTGCTAACATTCTGTTTCTCAGCATCCTGGAGTTCTCAATGCACTCCTCACCCTTACCTAAATTTCCCATGGACATTCCTCCCCCCACTGTTCCTCCCTTCAAAACATATGGTACTCCATTGTGGCTTTGCTCCCATGGTCTCCTTCATCACTTTTCCCTCATGTAGCTGACCTAAGCTAAAGGCTATGGGGGCAACTATGTGGTTAACCAATTGTCCAGCATCCTCATATTCCTCTCTCTAAGCCTTCAATGGGACAACCACACTTTAAGACTGATTTTGCATTCTTAACCTAATGGTTCCTCAAATGCATGAAATTTCTAGTTGCATGAAAACAGGATTATGAGCACAAGATCTTAGCCCACTGCCTGGGCAGCAGGGATACCTTGTCTCCAAAGTCACACCATGGCACAAACATTTGATGCTTCAGAGGGACCTGCTCTTACCCATTCTTTGTTTAGCAAACCTAATCCTAAAGCTCTTATTCTATTAATTTCCCAGCTTGGCACCCAACCCTGGCTTTAATTATTGATCCTAGGAGGGCTCTCCATACCACATGTCAGTCATTCTCACACATCACCCATGGGGCACACAGCACAGGCCCTTAACAAGCAGCCTCTCATTTAGTCCCCCTAGCAATCCTGAACAAACCCCACTTATAAAAACAGGCTCACTTTGCCCAAGGTCATAGAGCTACTGTGGATTCAAACTTAGGTATATTCATTCATTTAAAAATCAGACTAAATATGTGTGATAGTTCAAACAAATTTTTTTCTTTTTTATCAAAAATGAGATATTATAATACCCATTGATCATTCTCTGTTATTCGGTTCAGAAAGCCCTGGAATTCTTTCACTATATACATGCCTTTATACTATTGTGTTATGTTTGATATTATTGTAATTGAAACTATGCTCAACTATAGCAGAGTAAGAGATATGG
>PVJX010008204.1:0-10219 GCA_004027295.1 Dolichotis patagonum | reverse complement strand
AATAAAAATAAAATAAAAAAAAAATAAAAATCAGACTAAGAGAAAGAAGGAAGGGGGAGAGAGGGAGGGATGAAATGGTGGTTAAAAAAAAAAAGAACTAAGATGTGTTGTTATGTACCAACTCCCCATGAAGAAGGTAGTCATTATGTACTGCAAGCATGTAATAAAGATTTAAAAAATAAAAATTTTAATAAGCAGTAGAGTATTCTGAGATTCTAAGTTAAATACTGAGAAGGACCAAATAGAATCCTGCTCTCAGAGAGCTTTTTTAAAAATTTTTTTAATTTTATTTTAAAAACGAGTAAAATTAAACACAACAAAACAGAACAGGACAGGACATAAGAAAGCATAAATTTCAAAGCTAGACAACCAGAGATCTTCACTATCTGTCATATTGTCTCCTGTTTTCTCCCAAATGGTTGTCCATATCTTTGCATATGGGGAGCTCATACTAAATAACACAGTCAATCTTTTCACAAGATGTGTAGATCACTGGCTCCCACTGGCTAAGCAGGGGGGAGGGGGAGGGGGAACATGGGACGGGGGACAGGACAACATGAGATGTCTCAGAGATCTTATAGTGAGGAAGAAATTTTAAACTAGCAAGTACAATAAAATCACTCTGTCTCTGTTCTATTATTCTCTGGGAAACAGGCTCTGAACAAGACACACTTGATTTCGAATCATAACCCTGCCACTTACTGTGAACCTGGGCAAGCTACAATATCCACCTAAGCTTCCATTCCTCAAGACTTTAGGAACCTTTTTCTCAGGTTTGTCACTTCTTCTCAGTTTTCAGGTCCCAAGTCAAATGTCACCTCCTCACAAGAGCCTTTCTTGACCTTTGAATCTAAAGTGTATTCCCTCTAACCCACTACTCCTTCATGTTACCTATCACACGTTCTATTATTTCACACACAACCTGAAATTTCTTTTTTTTTTTTATCGGTACCAGGGATTGAACTCATGACCACATGCTCGCAAGGCAGATGCTTATACTGCTGAGCTAAATCCCCAGCCCCTGAAATTTCTTTTATTTATTATACTACATGCTTATTGTCTCCAGTTATGGAGCTTGGTCTGGTTCAGGATTATATCCCTAGAGCTGGCAAACTGGGGCCATCATAAATGCACTATATTTATTAAACAAATGAATGTGTTGAAACAACTGGACCTGGAATAAACCACTTTGCAAACTCGGTCCATTTATATTCAAGTTATAATCCCTATTAGTTTGCTCAGCTTACCTAATTGATCTGATCTAAGTCCAGCCCACGGGTACTTTCTCTCCACTGAGGAACTGCAGGACTCTGACAAATAAGGCTTTTTCCACAGAAAGTTTCTCTGGTATTCACTCAGCCCCTGCAACGCAAAGTACAATTTGAGAATATGCAATTAATAAATATTGTCATAAAGCAGCCATCAGTAAAAATAATTTCTGAACTTCCAAAGACAGTTGAACCTGATAATTAAACAGACAACAAGCTCCTTAACAATAGCTAGTATTTACACAGCTCTGTGCTAAGAGGTTCGCCTGTTATATCCTTTAATCCTCACAACCATAGTTCTCAGATTCCCAAGTGTGAGCCTCTTGTGACAACAGAAGTCTCCTTACTATAGATTTTTCCTAAGTTCCCACCGAGTACCCTATATTGTTATGCATAGCACTTTTTAAAATTTAAATAGTGAACCAAAGAAAGATAAACTTGTCTTCCATTGTAGGCAGAACTAGGATTTGAGGAACGCTGTGGCCACCTGTTATGATGAAGGCTGGAAGTCCCTGGCAGCTACTGAGTACTACTCTTTCTAAGAACCGATTTCTCATGACTTTAAAAGACACACAGGCTTTAAAGTATTAAAAGAGAGGGCAAATAAATACTAAACTGTGAGATGGTCACAGATGTCGCCTTTCGTCCCCTTTATAAAGTGCTTTCCTCCCAGCGTCTCTCCTGTGTCCCCCAAAATAAATGTCTCAATCCCATCTAGTGCATCCACAACCAAGCAACTCGTCAATGAGAGGGTGCAGAAAGGTGCCAGGCAGGAGGAGCAGCATCCCCAGGGCCGCGGCAGGGGGAGCAGCATCCCTAGGGCCGCTGCGGGAGCTCGGGACTGCCACAGGAACCCGCGCGGCCCCGCGCTCCGCGCCCCGCGCCCCGCACCCCGCACCCCATATCCCGCACCCCGCCCTGGCGCCGCGGCCATCCCTCCCCCGACGCCCTCGGGCTCCGAGACCCCAGCTTCACCTTGAAGCGCACCGGCATGTCTCCTGGCGCTGGCGCCCCCCGCCACCGCGACAGTTAACGGGACAAAAAGCCCAGAGTGGGCGGGGCGACAACAGTCGGTTCCTTAGCAAGAGCCCAGGCCTAGCGTCCCCAACTACGCGCCTGCGTACTCCGCGCCTCTGGCTTTGGGCCCTGTCACTCTGCTTTTCCCCACCTATTTTGAAGCCTGAGGACCAATAGACACTCGTACAGTCTCTTGCCGTCCTTACGACTCGGCCAATCAATGCTCATAACAACTCCAGAGGCCTAATAGAGATGGCGGGCGGAATGCTGACCAATGAGGCTCCTGGACGCTGCATGGGTGGGGGCCCGCGGGAGCTTCGTCTTGCGAGGATCTAAGCGTCCTGAATCGCCACTGCGCAACAATGGGTCTGCGTGTTGGTGAGGTTCGGGTGGGCCCTACCTCGTTGGGCCCAGGTTTTTGACATCATAAAGCATGGAAGTGTTTTCTGCATTCCAAAACGTATGACAGAACCGAATGTTTCTTTTTCTGAAAGCGTCTGGGTCTGTGGCTGAAAATCAGTTCCTGAAAGCGACAGCCGCTTGACACTATTGTCAAATCAAGAGATAATGTCGAAAAACAGACATAAGTTAGAATCAATTTTATTGAGACGCCAAAGAAAAACTGCTGTCGGCCACCAGAAATGTTTATCTGCCTCTTCCATCCCCTTTCGCCCATAAAAGATGTACACACAGCGCTTAGATTAGAAAACGTTTGTTTCGGGTGCCTGTGACTCTCAGCTTCCAAACCTTCAGCCTTGTACCCCACCACCACCACCACCACCGGTTTTTTTTAATGAAATTATGTCTGATTTTAGTGGAATGTAATCATCATCAACCATATTCTTGGTAGAACACTTTACTGTCTCAGAATTGAGAAGTTACCCAGTCATCTAATACTTGAAAAGGATGTGCATGTGTTTATTCAATGATAATATAATGCATTATGAGCTTGACTTCCAATTGAGAAGTATAAATGAAAAGAGCTACAGGAGTTTGGAACAGAGTCACCCCAAAGAGTGGAGACGATTACAAAAGGGTCGGGAGAAAATAGACTCAGCCTTGAAGTCTACAAGGGCAGCAATAACTAAAGAGGAAGTGGGATGATCAGATGATAGATGCCTGGTTGGAATGCTGCCAGGCATCTTTCAGGAACAATGACTATACTGCCTTGAATGTTTCACATCTGTTCACTGATAAAAGTATACCTCCTTAAAATGTTCAAATATTAGACCAATCCTTGATGTTCCTCTTTAAGCATTTTCTGCAAAGGCTTGTCTTCCTGATTCCTAATTGATGTCTCTGTTCTTCATCACTTAAAAATTCATTTGAAGAAGACACCTGACATGTGAAACAAAGAGAATATTAAATTAGTCCCCATGAAGCCATGCATCCAGGGAGCCCTCGATTAATGTTAATTAGTGATGACAGCATCTCTGTTTGTAAATTAAGAATGGCGCAAACAAGACACAGTGGAGCATAAAACAAAAGTCCTCTGCAGGAAGGCAGCCCAGATCTTACAGGGTAGGAAAGACATCGGTCTGGTTGTAGACACAGCTTCATTTACTACATAATGCCAAGGTGAAAATCAAGCAAAAGCAAGCATATGGAATATATAGCCTGTTTGCCAAACAACGATAATGATAAGCACAGTAGAGCTCTGCTGAGCCGGGACTAAATGACAGGAAAACCAAATGACAGGCGATAAATATAATGTCACAGCCTAGATTTGCTAGAGATGTGTTATAAAGATCAAGGAAGAAGAGTATTTCACTTGGTTATGGGTAGGCAAAACCTACCCCTCACTTATTAGGCAAAGGTACAGAATGAAAAAAGGCACAACCTCTGTAAATGAGTTTTGTGTGTTTGCTTGTGTTTCACCAGGTCCTATCTCCTCTGCTACTATATAAACAAGCTCAATGACCTTCAAGTTTTCAGGAGTCTCTTGGAGATGTTTCCCAAGTGCTTATGACTGCAGCATGCAGTATGCCCAGTAGCACTGCCCCTTGCTTCAATAGCCACACATCTGTAGGTGTCACTGTTGTTGCTGGCTATCCCAACCACATTAGCTCAGTGCTGAGTCTCCACTGAGCAGAGCTGCTCTTCACACTGCCTGACACTAGGGCAGGTAATCCACAAAGTGCCTGCCTCCCCTTTTATGTGATCCTCTTTGAAGTGAGGACCAAAGCATTTTACAGAGCTTTTTTCCATGTGTGCTATAGCCTTTCTTATCTCTAAAGGGCTCAACATGAAGTCTAAGGAGCCTAGGCCAGTAAGTGACTCCTCAAATGACAGATTTTACGCTATGTGCCTATCTTCCACTAGAAGGCCTCTTACAGGGACTGACTCTCTCTTCCTTTTGTTGATTTCTCAGATTGCTGTCCCCTGCCTGTAGGAGAATAAATCAGCACAACCAATCTCAAGAAGGGCAACTTGGCGATCTTTTTGAACCAGTGAAAGTTCTATAAATTTATCTTACAGACTCATATTTGTCAAAAGATATTTGTTTAAAATTACTTAATGCATTGTTTTTAGTCACATAAGGTAGAAAATAACCTATCTGTCCATCTAGAGGGGAATAGATAAGTAAATTATGGTTCATTCGAAGCCCAGAGCAAGAATAGGCTGTGCCACAGATTCAGAGGACAGTGTGAGCTGCTCTCCTTTAAGGGCCTTCTGATTAGCAACCCCAGGCAGGCTGGGTCCCCTTAATATACTCTATCTGTACAAGGCCAACCAGAGAAACAGAAACTACCTAGACACCCCACAAAGAGAACTTACAAGCTATTGTTACCACAAAACTTTAAAAAAACTGAAAAGAGAAAGAGGGGCTGTTAAGTCCAGGAAGCATCTCCCCCGAAACTAAGAAAACTGAGACAAGGGGAAATATTGAGGTTACCAGAAGTCAGGGGCTGATGGGAGAGGCCTTATGGACTTGGCTGGACCTCTGAAAAAGGATCACTACACAACTGTTGTTCACTTTGAAGAAAATAAGACTGCTTCCTGAAGGCCAAATGCTGGTAACAAGGAAAAGGAAAGTTGGAGGCTAGATCAACTATGGGGTAAAATGCCACAGTTTAGGTCCTACAGACTGGAACAGAAGTGAAAGAGAACATCCCAGTCCCTCTGTAGTAAACCTCTCTTAGCAAACCTGACAAGGATCTGGCCTTGTGGTTTGCAGTCTGAAGGCTGAGACAGGAACCGAAAGACAACAGCTTGGTAACTTGCACACACATACAACCCTTGAAGAGAAAGATGACTCCCTGTGAGCTGATGAAGACACAAAGGAAAAAAAAAAGATTAGGGGGTATATGTAGCAACTGTCAGTTGGGAAAAAGAATGAAGAAAAGAAAAAAACTGTCATATAGTACCCTACTATGGCATCATCCACAGGCACTTTTACCCTCACTCATGAATCTAACTCCATTAGCAGAAGCTATAAAGATGAGCATTTTATTCAGTCTCCTTCTAGGGATATGAAAACTTGTTTAAGGTTTTGATGGTTAACTTTAAGGCCTTTCTTAAGCAAAGACCTCCCACTGATCCTTTCTAGATCCATCTTGCTTGACAAACATCACAATAAACCTGTTGCATCTTTTAAACACGAAAACAGAAACAGAAAGTCTTTAAATAAACTTTTATTTGATCTGGAATTATAAATATATTCATCCATTACTTGTTCAGTTAAAAACAGGAAGTAGACAGCTCTAAATCTAACAGTCTCATCATTTTCTTGGTAGCAGCTGAAACACCGGAGCATCTGCATTTGCCTCTCACTATATTTTTATTTAACAACTAAAAAATTGTATATGAGACAAACACTTTGAGATGAGGGCTAAAGAAAGGAGATATAAAGGTAAGACACGTCCCTTGTATTTAAAGATGGTTCCCATCTGAAGCGAGAAAGACACATGTACAAGGAACACAGGAAATGCAAAGAAAGGAGGGAGCAAAGCAGGGGCTACATGTAAGCACCTGGATATTCTAAGGGTGCTTTTAAATCTAATGTCAGAAAGCTCTATTCAAGATGGGCTGAAGACTAAGCAGGATAAAGTTGCTGCTCTTAAAATTCCATCCTGGGGAATACCTGATCTAGGGCGTTTCACTTTCTCTTTGTTGCACCCCAGGGAACAGAATCGAGGCCAGACCTTCCTTGGGAAGATTCAACTAATATTTGCTCCAGATCAGTTCCCAAAAACAAACTGCATGCTGTCAGTTCTGTCTCTGTCTCTGTCTCTGTCTGCCTGTCTCTGTTTGATTTTCTTAATGCTTTCACAAGTCAGAGTAAAGCTGCTTTAGAAACAACCATTTTATCAACAGAATAATAACAGCTGCTTTGTGCTTTCACGTATTTTCTCTGAAATACAAGGAAACTGAAACCCAGTTTCCAGGCTTCCAGTTTTTACATTCTGTAATATTCTCTCCAATGACAACTGGGTTTCATTGGTAAATCTTGGGCTCAGACTTTGCCAAAAACTAATCGAACAGCCACTTTCATTTGCCTTTTCCCATAGATACTAAGCCATTTTTTCTTACACAAATGGATTTCTGATTGCATAATCCAAAAAATGCAATTAAATCATTGTATTCTCTCTCAGAAGGAAAACTGCTGATACTTCACATTAATGTCAGTAAAAATCAAATAAATCAGGTCTGTGATCTTACCAATGATTCAAGTGTAATTTGTACTCCAAACTTTTAGTCATGGGATAGCTTTGTTGACAAGGGAGTGTCTCTGGCTTTTGAATCAGTGGGGCACCTTTGGAAGAGCTTTGGAGGGACTCCAGTTTCTCTTGACAACAAGAACTTTTTTCCTTTGGTGAACCAGAGAGACTCCGCGCCATACAAGGCCATGCTGAGTAAAGTAATTCTTAGTAAGGCATAAACCACTGCAAGCCTTACATACCATAATAATGCTGCTGAGCCTAAGCTAAATAAAATGTAGGGAACAAAATTTAAGGGCACAAAATTCCTTTCATTGTAATGCCTGCACTGTGGATTTTGCTACTTAAGAATTGCCTACCCTTTTCTTTGCTGATTATTCATTGTTTTAAATCATCATCCTTTTAAAAAGCACCCAAAGGAACATAGATTTTTCTAGAACTGCTAACTGTAGGTTTAGAAACATTCATTCTCTGACCACATAAAATCAAATGCCAGATTTTGTGGCTAGATCAGAGGGCAATGGCCAACAGCTTTCCTAAGAACCTTACACCAAAATAAATTTTGAAATATTGCTTTGCCACATAGTTAACATTTATGCATCTTAATAACTGCACATCAAGATAATGGTCATTTTTCTGTCCGAAATCACTGTTCTTTCCTTCAGTAATACTCCGTCAGCTATAAACAAGGAATCAAGAATTTTTCAAAACAAAGTCAGTTTCTTCTCCTTTATGCTTTTAATTAATAGTTACCATAAAAGATCTTATATGGATTTTGCTAGAGCAGTGAACTCATGAAATCTTAGTACTATGTTGTTTATCCCTCAGTCTCTCAACTTTAATAATTGAATTAATGATATTTGACAGGATAGTGATATTCTCAGTTGTAAAATATCACACATATAAATTTAAGAAATTATTTCTATATCATTGAGTACAATCAATGGAATAGGTTTTAGGAATCATATTCACTTTAGCTAAGCATGGCTGTGGCAAGCACTAGACTGACTGATCCAAAGCCATTCCATATGCTTATCCTACAGAAATTGGAAAGCTAAAATATCTCTTTGACTTTAAAACCATGTGCACTAAAAATGCAGATGAAACTTACATTGTTCTGTTCAGAAACCTTTGCATAAACTGAGTTATGGAGAAAAGTAGCGCAAAGTGTCTATCGTGGTGATGTAAATTATGGCAGTCGCAGCAACAGTGCTTCTGGAGTTGGCAGTTCTATCTGCAGCATCCTGACCTGGCAGAGGTGAGTCAGGGCTCACAGCAATGGCTTCTCAGTTAGCAGGAAGCTTCTTGATTTTAGTTTCCTAACTGTAGGTTCCCTTCATTTCTCTGTTCTATGAGGTAGCCCTGGAGCAGTGGTAACGAACCTATGGCACACACGCGGCAGTGAACACACAGAGCCCTGTCCATTAGAATGTAAACCAAGTTGTCCCAGCCAACATTTAACAAATTATCAGCATACATACAACAGCAAAGATCACATTAATTGTGCAAAAACATGCCAGATACAAACTTTTACCTTTCAGTAAAAAGTTGTATTACTTAAAGCTCTGTTACTACACTCTTCTTTTAAGGTAAAAGATGTTAATATATGAGTTTTTTTTCTAAACTAAAGCCTCAGTATTCAGGTTTAATTGTGGTGTTGGCGCTTTGCAAAAAATAAGTAGGTTATGAGATGTAATTTGGTCACTTGGTCTCTAAAAGGTTTGCCATTCCTGTCCTGGAGCATCTTCAGCCCTCCTAATCACATTTAAAGGCACTCATATCAATCATCTGCTACCTTAATAATAATGCTGAATAACAAACCCCCACAAATTCAGTGGCTTAAAATAATAACCATTTATTATCGTTCATGATCTGTGGATCAGCTGGCCATTTTTACTAATCTAGATTGAATGTGGTTGATCTCACCAGTCTCAGTCCTGTTTTTGTGATCAGCTGATGAGTTAGCTAAGAGGCTAGCTAGTCTCAGATGGCTGCAGCAGGGAAACCTCATCACCATTCCACATAGGTTTTCATCTTCCAGTAGATGGCATGGATTGTTCTCATAGCAAAGGAGGGATTCTAAGAACAAGCTCAAAGTATGCAAAGCCTCTTGAGGATTTGGTTTCAAAGTGGTGTATCATCATTCTATTGCATTTTCCTGGCCAAAGCAAATCGGAAACCCAGATTCAAGGGTGAGAAAAATAGACTTGACTCCTCAATAAGAGGAGTCACATTGTAAAAAAAAAAAATGAAAATCTGGTAGGCTACAAATATGATAATTACTTCACCATTGAGTACCCTAAAATATCCCTTCTGTTTTTGAATAGCCAGGATAAATTATATTCTCTACTGTTTAGCTCTAGCCAATACAATGTCAGGTCTGGTCCATGCATTTGTCTCTATTCCTTCTTGAAACTGAATAAAATGACAGTCAATTAATAAAACAGGCATACACCTGTGAGGTCAAGCAGAATGGCAGACAACTCCAAAATGCAGGCATCAGTCTCCCAGAAAGCAGCATCTCAGGCTGTCTCTTTGGGACCTGAAACTCTCGGACCTGTACAGTGGCCTGGGCTGTTTGGATCGAAAGTTTGCACAGACCTGCATCTCGGTGCGACTCTTTGGGACTGGTAAGCACGCCCTTCATCCTCAGGGAACTGCCTGGAGATCGCATCTGGGCCAGGTCTGTTTGGGCCCGTAGCCCCGCACTTCACCTCCAGGAAGTCTCCCAGAAAGCAGCATCTCAGGCTGTCTCTTTGGGACCCGAAACTCTCGGACCCGTAGAGTGGCCTGGGCTGTTTGGATCAAAAGTCTGCGCAGACCTGCATCTCGGCATGACTCTTTGGGACTGGTAAGCACGCCCTTCATCCGCAGGGAACTGCCTAGAGATCGGCATCTGGGCCGGATCTGTTTGGGCCCGTAGCCCCGCCCTTCACCCCCAGGAAGTCTCCCAGAAAGCAGCATCTCGGCCTGTCTCTTTGGGACCCGAAACTCTCAGACCCGCAGAGTGGCCCAGGCTGTTTGGATTGGGAATATTGTGGAGACTGGCATCTTGGCCAGGTCTGTTTGGGACTGGGAACTTTTCAGAAACCAACATTCTGGCCTGACTCTTTGGGACCTGTAGGCCCTTCACTCGCAGGGAACCTCCTGGAGACCTGCCTGGGACAAGGCACGGAGGCCTGGCCTGCCTGAGATTCCACAGGCTCCAGGGTGGCCACACCCAGCATTCACCTTACAACTTAGGGAGCCAGGAGCCCACAGAGGGGAGTTAGG
>PVJX010008203.1:0-66901 GCA_004027295.1 Dolichotis patagonum | reverse complement strand
GCCATTTTTACAATGTTTGTTCTTCCTATCCATGAACAGGGGATGTCTTTCCATTTTCTGAGGTCCTCTTCGATTTCCTTTTTCAGGGTATTATAATTTTCCCTGTATAGCTCTTTACCTTCTTTCGTGAGATTAATTCCTAAGTATTTCATTTTTCTGGATGCTAGTGTAAAGGGTGTAGTTTCTCTTATTGCTCTCTTTCTTTGCTCCTTTTGAGCCTTCTTGGCACACGGTCATGTCAGTCACAACACACAGGGTACACCAACAGCTTTGTCCACTTCTACAAGCTGATTCTCTTTCTCACTGCCCTTTCCTGTCTCTGTCGTTCCGAGTTGATATCCACTGCACCATGTGCCACTGCTTTCTACCTTGCAAGGACTTCACTTTGTTCATGGGGGTAACCCTCTTACAGATACCCCTCTCACAGATACCCCTCTCCAGGTTGTGTGTGTGTGTGTGTGTGTGTGTGTGCAAGTGTGTGCCTGTTACCTGGGACTGAACGCAGGATCCTCACACTGACATATACGTCCAGTCCCTTTTTAATTTTCAAACAGAGTCTCTCGCTGAATTGCCTAGGCTGAGTTTGAACTTGTGGTCCTCCTACAACAGGTTCTTACGATGCTGAGATTACAAGTTCTTAGTGGCTGGGTGACATTTCACCCATCCACTTGGTGCAAATGTTCTGGGGGATCTGCCAGGATCCCTGAGCTATCTGTTCCTCCCAGTGAACTCCTCGGTGATGTCCTTTCTGCAGCTTTCTGACTCTCCCATGCTTTTGACTCACTGATCAAACCATGGCCCAGGTGGACACGTGACAGCCTCAGCCTGTCAGAGTTTCTGTATAGAAATCTGAAATGGAGACTGAGTATCTCAGCCTCTTTGTCTGTGGTATGTTTAGGCCTCGCACACCCAACTGGAAGCTGTGTGATGTGTGATTTTATGTAAACAATGTATTGATTTGGTTGGAAAGTCTGCCTCACAGAGATAACATGCTACCCAAGTCATAGAAAGGAAATCCTCTGAGATCCTGATAGATTTCCATTCCTGCTTTCATCTCTTCTGTGTCCTCCTAATAAATACTTTGTGATTCTGCAGAAACTGTGTATGTTCAGTTTCCTTTGTCCACAAGTAGCCCTTGTTGTAAGTTCCTAGTGTTCCTGTGGGTGACCTTCCTCTCATGTTCCCTCTGGTTTCAAATGAATTTTAGACTTTTTCATCTATCTGTGTTTTGCAGGGAGGTCTTCAGATTCTGGAAAATTCTGGTCTCTAGGGACTAGTCTGTTATTAGTTTACCTGCAAAACTGCCTTCCCATGAGGAAGGAAGGCAGCATCCCCACTTCACCCTCTTTTTCTCTCCCCTGTCACCTGGTCAGACTGTCTTTTCTAATTATTTTGCTTGTTCTGACTTGTTCTTTCATGTGTCTGTTCTTTCCTTCTACTCATTTACTCCTTCAGCATGTGCTTCTTATATACCTACTGGGTCTTGTTCTAAGGCACTATGGATCCAGCAGGAACAAAGCAACAAAAATTGCCACCCTGGTGGGACCTGCGTTCTTGTTTCCAACATGTCAGTGAGTAGCCTGTGGGAAGGTGGCGGTACCGCAGAGCAGGTAACAGCAGAGACAGGGTGGGAAAATTGATGGGTAGAAGTGGGAAGACGCAGGAGTAAACTCCACATGATGCGCAATAGGAGTGCTCCAGGCAGCCAGAGGATGTTGGGAAGCTCCAGGAGGCAGGATGACAAGAACTGGGGAGACACTGGGACCAGGAGGAGGGGAGACAGACACCGTCAGCAGGTCAAGGTGGTGTGGGTTCCTGGAGGCCACTGAGGACTTGGGCCTTGGATCTGAGTAGTATGTGGGGTTGCGGGCCTGGGGCGTGTTGGTGCCACATCTGAGTCAGGCTTGTGTCTTCACACTAGCTGCTCTGAAAAGGGCTGGTTGATATGCAAGGATAAATAGGGAGAAGGTCCTGTGTACAGGTCATCAGAGTGACTGGTTTTGTGGAATTTACCGACAGATTAGGCGACTGTAATAAGAAAGATGGTGAACTAGGAATAAGAACATATCTGATCACATATCCTCTCTGAGACTGAAGTAAAAACTTGAGAGTCAAAGTGAATTTAGAGCCATTCTTGTTGTCTGCCTTTATTAAATAGTGAGGATAAGAGCAAACACACTCTGCTTATAGCATTGCACATGTGCCAAGTGTGGTTCTTAGCGGCCCACATCCCTCACTTGACTTGATTCTCACTTTGATTTTATGTGTGCCTCTTATTATTCCAGTATACAAAATAAAAAGAAAACTAAGCACAGAGTTTAAACAATGTTTCCAAGTTCAGATGATAGGACATGAGATAAGCCAAGATTTCAACTTGTGCTTGAAGGAGCACTGCCTTTCCACTTTCTTTGTGAACAGCTAATAAAGAACTTGAGTGACTCTGGGGTTTGAAAGTACATGCTGTCCACAAATGTCCTATTTACAAAACACGGCGGTTACTCAAACTGTGTTGTAGCAATGCTAGGTCTGTTTTTTTCTGACAGTGGTAAGAACAGGAAAAAGCAGATTAACCCAGAGAGTTCACTTCTACCTCTGATGTGTGGTATTTCCATCTTTGGGGATGTTGCAACTCCATGACTATCTATTTAATGGTACATTGACTTAACTTTTTTTTTTGACTCAGAAAATCAATATACTATTTTTCTGGGATGCAGTTTGACAACGACCTGTGGCCTGAGAATCAGATTACTTACAATCAATCCTGGCTTCCCTGTTGCTCACAGGATTGCTCCCTCCCATTGTATAACACCTCTCAGGCCCTGGCTGACCAGGCTTCCAGAATGTTGTTTTGGCATTGTTTCCAGTTGCAGAATGTGTTCCTAGAGGGCCCTGCCTACAGATGGCCTCTGACCCATGTCATCTAATTGAGAAACGGTTTATTTCTCCATGCATGGTATAAATTTCCAAGAACCCTAAATTCACATGCTCCCCCACAGGACCACAAACACAATTTTGTCCCATAACAGTCATCCCTCTTGGATTTCTGCCAGTCTATTTCAGAGTTGCTCCTAGAGGGGATGCATGGAGCAATCTCACGTAATTCAAGCTTATTGGTTCCTCTGAGCACAGCCTGTCAAAAATGGGACCAGGCGCACAGCACTTCCCTGTCATGCCTGGACTCAGTCGGAAGCTGGTGACGCGAGTGATACATTGCCTTTCATTTGATTCCCCACTTCCCCACACTCCATAAATACAACTCAAGATCTAATTTCCTAATCACTTAATGGAAACTTGCATAAGAGAGGTGGGAAAGGAAGTGAAACAGTGAGACACTCCTATTTTAAAAATGAATAAAGAGAAAAAGACACAAATGAAAGCCTCTATATTTGCTATTGCTCAGGATTAATTTCCCTGATGTTTAAACTATTCAAAGTATGTAAAAAACAGGCATAGTGGCTTCACCTGTAATCCTAGTTCTCAAGAGGCTGAAACAGGAGGGTTGCTGTGATTTCCAGGCCAGCCAGGACTATAAAGTGAGTTCAAGGCCAGCCTGTCTCAAAAAAAAAAAGTATGTAATTGACAAAAACAACACTGTTCACTCATGTATTCATTCATGTGTTCCTGGCTCCTTTCTTCCCTTTACATAAGCAAAGCTACAGTGCCTGCCTGTCATGGGCTGTACTCAAGGATGGATTTAAATGGAAATTTAGGAAAAGTTTTATTTCATGTCTGAATCATCTTATTACATTGCTCAGTATAATGAAACAAAAGAGGAGTTCTCAAATCCCTCAGTGTGGTAGAGTAGGAATTACTCCGAGGACAGCAAAATTTATTCAAATCCCTAAAACAAAGAGGAGTTCTCAAATCTCTCAGTGTGGTACAGTAGGAATTACTCCGAGGACAGCAAAATTTATTCCTTCTGACATGATTTGCTATTTGCCCCATTCTCTGCCTCAACTGCTTTTTGAGGCTCTTTTGAGTGGAGAGAAAGACTGATAGGGGTCTCTTATTGTCGGTTTGTGTTCAAGTTCCAATTGTCAACACCTCCCCAGTTACTTCTGGCACCCAGAACAATAAAACCTTGGACCCTCAAATGCAACAAAGACAACAAGGAAAGCTTTTATCTGTCAGATAAATTATTAATCATTGCTATATACCTCCCTTGACACCTTTAACACCAGAAAAATCAATTTGTCATGGTCCAGTGTGTGCTCATGACCGATTTGCCCTGTAATGTAGGTCAAACTTGGATTTGATGCTCCGATAATGGAAATCAGTTGGATTCTCCAGAGCCTACAGAACACAGTTCCAGGTGGGAGCTTTGGGAGGTAAAGAGCCTTGGGAGAGGGCTGTCCTGACTACAGTTCCTAACACAGGAGCAAGGTCTCTGAGGAAAGTCTTATGCCTCACAGCAGCTGCTGCACTGTGGCCTCTCCAACAGCGAAAGACGAGGAGAAGGGACCATGAGCTTTGCCCTCCTGCCTCTGGTCCACTTTTGCCACAGCTACGGGTGAGAAATGAGATTCTCTTTCTTTACCCAAGAAAGAGTGAGTCCCAGAATAGAGAATGATGTCTCTTCCAGATGGTGTTGAGGAGAGAGGAAAGGGGAAGAATGCTTTCTCCATTTCTCTTTTCTAAAAAACCAACCAGCAAGTGCAGTTAAAAATAATCTTAAGCTGGGTTTCCCCTGTGCCTTTGCTGCCGACATGCAGTGGAGAGCCGGAGGAACTGTGTCTGTGCTTTGGAGCAATAAGCTTGTAAATGGTTTGTGCGGGGGAGTAGGGCCCAGTGAGCACTCAGCAGCTGCCTGGGTGCTGTGCAGAGTGAGTGCCCATGCACACCCGTCTGTATAGTGCAGCCTGTGCTTCAGGGCTTCTGAGTTTCCTCCAGATGTGCAGCCATTAGAAGTGCCAAATGCACAGCTGTCTGAAGCCATCTGGCTCTCAGGCTTTGCCCATTGGCCATCTGTGGGACACGGAGGCTATTACTAAAGTGTTTGCCTGGGCCACAGCCTCCCCAGATGTCCTCTGAGCTGGCCCGGGAAGGGACCCTATGACAGTGAATTCAAGGAAAAGCAGTACTGGGGTGGGTATGAGTGGTCACAGGCACCAACAATCGCTGTTGTCTAGACAGACTCCATGGGGCAACCAGCTGGAGAGCTTCCCAGGCTGCTTTCAAATCCATATCATCACTTGGCATCTGTGTGCCTTTGGACAATTCACTTAATCCTACATGTGCCTTGACTTCTTCTTCCATGAAATGTGCCCAAGTGGATGAAAAGATTGAAAGAGATAACAAGAAGGTTCTCCAAGCTTCTGTGGCCAAAGGTATTTCAGTCACTGTTGCAGAGTAACTAGCAGCCCCAACATCAGAGCTCCAAAACACACATCTGCTCTGCTCTACTCAAGGACTCTGCAGGGCAGAGGCTCACCAAGCTTAGAGTGACAGCATGTCCCCAGTTCTTGGTGCCTGGGTCAAGGTGTGATGTGGCCAGGACCCAGGTCCTCTGGAAACATCTTTACTCCTTCCTCAGAGGCTGCAGCTGACACTGGATGTTGACTAGGACCTCTGCTGGGCTGTTATGGACTGAATTGTGTCACCCAAAATCCATGTTTCAGCCTCAACACGCTTCTCCTCAAAATGCAACTATATTTGGAGACAGTGTCTTTCAAAAGGTGATTAAGTTAAAATGGAGTAATTAGAGAGATCCCAATCTCCTTCTAAGAGACTATGACACACAAATACAGAAAGATGACTGCGTGAGGATACACAAGGAAGACCCCGGTACAATCCCAGTAAACCCACTAGAAAGACCCCACCCTGCAGATATCCTGACCTCTCACTTTCACTCTGGAATTAGAAACAAACATGTCTCTGTGGTTGAGAATGCCTTGTTCATGGTGCTGAGGCGTGGGGCCCTGGGAGAAGGCTCTCCGGTGGCTGCGCTGTCCTCCCACCAGGCTACCCATTTCTTGTGGTTGGGCAGAGCCCACAGCCACGTATGCTGGTTCACTGGATCGGTGCTGCCTTGTGCGCAGCCTCGGTGTAGCACAGCATGTGTACCACATGTGACTGCGGGAGCCGCACACCCACCCATGTGAAAAGGGGGAGGCTAGACCGCTTTCTGATGGCAGATGGAGGACAGAGATTTCTGTGCACATTCCTGTCATAAAACCCTGACTGGCACATGGTGTGTTTACAATAAATCAAACACACTCCAAAGCTGGGTTTGCTTTTCTCTGACCATATCTTATCTGTGAATGTATTACTTTTGGTTCTCAGACTTCTTTATTGTCTCCAGCAACAGAGAATCTTGGCACCTGCCTAGATAAAGGTTTAAGTTTCATCTCAGACCAGCTGCCTCTTGCTAAGAAGAAGCAGGTGTAGCGGCATCATGTCAGCAGGAAGCTCCTGATAGCTCCATTTCCAAGGGAAAGGCCTGCCAAGCTCGTTACTGCATCCTGTGTGCCTAATGGAGCGATCTTGAAACTCTCTGCAAAAGTCACCTCCGAGAAAGAAGGCTTGTATTTCCTCAATTAAGGCCACAGAAGTGTCGATCAAAATATTTCTAAATTTTCAGGATTATCTCAGATCACTGGTATCACCCTGCCTGCATGATATCCCTTTGGGGATATGAATCTCATATAAAGATCTTTCCTACTTGTTATCCCTGCAAGACATTTATTCATTCATTTATTTAATCAATGAGCATTTATTGAACACCCAAAAGTACTGTCTTTCTCCCACTTACAGAGCTTATAGTCTAATGGGAAGGAACCTTAAAACCACCATTCAGATAAATTGGTGTCATTTACTATAATATTTTAAATTATAGCATACCCTGGGAAAGAATGGACAAGATAGAAAAGATAACCCATTTTTATAATAAAATCTTCAGACATAATATTATTTTTAATTTTTACTGAGAATTATTATTCAAACTATTTATAAGACTCCAACACTATCGATTAAAGTATAAGTTTTATTAAACATACAATTACAAAATATACAAAAACACTAGCAGAGCCCACCCCAGGTGTTGTTAAGACGCTGGCCTCAGATGCGTTGACATTGGTGAGAGGGAGAAAGGCAGGACAATGTCCTCAGCAGGCCAGAGGGATGAGACATGCGGTCCATGTCAAGGGAGGTGTGTTTCCAAGGTGCAAGAGAAGCTCGCTCACATCTCCACAGAGACCTAGTAGTGAGCAGGTCATTTAAGGTGGGCCAGGGAGAACCTGACTGGGGCCAGAGTGTGGGCAGTGCAGCAAGAAGAGGGAGAAGGATTCGTACTCTGGAGACCTAGACATGATCCAGGGAGTGGTCAAAAAGGAATGCCGGAGGGATGGTGCTAGAGAAGAAATAGAGCAGGTGTGGAAAAGAGGTCACAGGAGCAGCCCGATTACAGCCAGTGACAAAGTCCACACAGGCCTGTAGCAGCGAAGGATATACAGGGACTGAGAGGCTGGAGTGCTGGGGCTTCCCCTTTCTCGGCCTATCGCAGCTTTGGGGAGAGCTGATCGCTTTCTCCTCCTGAATAATATCTCCCCTGATTTTTCTCTCTCACTCTCTGTTTTTCTTTTGTTTTTGTTTTGTTTTGTTTTTCTTTATCCCTTGGCTTTAGATGCAGCCTCCTGTCCCTCTCCCGCTGAGCCAACGCTCCTTCTCCTTCTGCCCGCTCTTGTCTTCAAGGTCTCACAGCAGCGCTCTGAGGACACTCTCCTTACTTCCGGTAGAGACGCGAGTTACCAGCATGGCCACTGTGCAAAAGCATGCCCGCCTTTCCTCGCTCTTTTCCTCAGCTGTCTGTTTTGTTCTCGTGGCTCTCAGTGCCATCACTGTCTGATGAACCCTGCATGGTTACAGCCAGATCTCTTTCCTAAATAGATACTTGTATCTATTTGCATGATCCATTTGAGTCTCCTGTATCTCATGATCAATATGTTCAAATAAAAGTCAGTTTTTGTATCCATGTATTTATGGTTTATCACTGCATAACCATATCATTACCAGCTTAGGATCTTAAGACAATGCTTGTTATTTTGGTTTCCATTTGGTTTTCAATAGATAAATAAAAATTGCATACATTTATAGAACACATCACAATGTTTTGATACATGTATCTATTTTGAAATGGTTAAATTAAGCTATTTAATGTATGCATTAGCTCACACGTGTATCTTTCTCAAACATTTTTGGAGGGTGATAATCTACTCAGTAATTTTCATTTTTCAATTTTGTTATTAAATATAGAGGCCATGATCCACACATAGCTCTTGAATTCATTCCCAAAGTGGGAAATTGTACTCTTTCACCAGTACCTCTCCCAGCTGCCCCTGTGGTCTCTGTATTATCTAAATTTGTCGTCTCACTCTTTACACTCCAAGTACAAGTGAGGGCATGAGGCATCTGTCTGTGCCTTTATTTCACTTCATATAATGTCTTCCAAGTTAGTCCATATTGTCACAAATGACAAGATTTCCTGCCTTTCTAGATTATATGTATCTCATATTTTCTTTATCCATTCTTCTGTTGGTGAACATTAGAATGATTCCCTATCTTGCAGGTTGTGACTAATACCACAATAAACATGGGAATTTGCACTGATTTCATTTCTTCTGGGTATGTAACCAGTAGAGGGACTGCTGAATTGTAACAATAGTTCTTTTCTAAATTAGTCAAAGAATCTCCATACTTTTGCATTATAGCCATGCTAGTAACTCATGTCTCTTCCAGAAGCAAACATATTTATTATGTTTCTATAGCCAGGATCCTGGAAGGAGTACCCTGGGTCCTCGATTTCCCGGCTCCACATGGCCGTACTCCAGATGTTGGCCAGGTACACAATCTCATTGCAGGAAAGCTCTCATTGCAGGATAAGGTCTACTGAATATTAGTGGCATTCAGTTCTTTGCACACTGCTGGGACGAGGGTCTCAGTGTATGGCTGGCTACCAGCCGGTGACCATTCTCAGGTACGTGCCATTTGGCCTGCTCCGTAGGTTACCTCTCAGCATGGTGCTGTGTTTTTTCAAAGTCAAAGAGATTCTTCTAAAAAGGTGAGTTACCCCATTGTGGCACCAATACTCCACCCTATTGCCTTTGCCCACACTCTTGTGAGTGAGGAGCCTGCAGTTCCCTTCCACAGGTCAGAGGAGGAGAAACAAGTGTCACAAGGTGTGAACATTGCTTGGCAGCAACCACAGGCTGCTCTAGAGTTGGCCAGCTGACAAGCACGAGACCTACCTCAGCCAGAGGCCTGACCTTCTGGGGACCTGAGCTAAAATCCGAAGCCTTCTCTCTCATCCTATGTTACGTCCATTGGCAAATTCAGCTGACATCATGAGGGAGTGTGGCCATCATCTGGCCACCTCCCCACCCGCACCGTTCCTGCTGTGGTTCAAGCCCAATCATTTTCTAGTTGGAAACCACTTCTGCCCTTCCTCCTCTAGTAATGCTATCAAAATAGCTATGGAATTAGATTCCAAGTTGATCTTGCCACTCTCTAGGTGCAAACACTCCAGTGATTTCCACTCAGACTTAAAGTTCTTACAGTCCTCCCCTCAGCCCCACCGCAGGCCATATTCTCTCTCCTCTGTTCCCGAGATTCCCATCTTTCTCTTTTGTCATTATGCCAGTGCACTTCCCCATCCCAACCTTGTGCATGCATCTGCTATGCCTGCAGCCTCCCCCATCCCAGGCTCTTCACTCTGAGACTCCCTCTCCACAAGGACTTCCCTGCCCATCCTATTTACACCTGTGTCACTGCACCCATCTTCCCTGATCTGTGCTTCTCAGGCAGATATAGCTGCTTGTTTTTCACATTCTCAGCCTTCAAGCCCTACAAGATAAAGTGCCAGGATGATGGGTTTATCTTTGTACTGTGTTCACCCCTCTAGTACCTGGGGCAGGCTGGAATGAAATAGTTGCTGAATAACCATCTATGGAATAAATTATGTAAACCACATCAATTCTACATTGTTCATAAAAAATCATGATGTCGTATCCAGTAATTTCTTTGATAGACTTTCTTTTTTATTTTTTTTAATTTTATTTAAAGAGAAAACAAAACAAAATAGAAAAAAGGGTAGCAACAATACAGAATTCCAAGGGAAAAAAAAGAAAATAACAAAAAAACACTGAGAAATCACTACTTGATAAATTACATTCTGTCACCTTGGAAATAGTTGTTCAAGTTACAAAAATAAAGAATACAAAGTAGACATTCAAACAGTGAGACTGTTAACAGTTCTGCTCCACAATCTAACAAAAACAGTAAAGACAAGGCAGGAGGCATCTCAATTCCTGACTTGAAACTGTACTACAAAACCACAGTGATAAAATCAGCATGGTACTGGCAAAAAAATAGACCTGACGATCAATGGAACAGATTAGAAGGTGCAAGTATAAGTACAAAGACACTCAGCCACCTGATATTTGACAAAGGGGCTAAACATGTTCACTGGAGGAAGGATAGCCTCTTTAATAAATGGTATTGGAAAAATTGGCTCTCCACATGCAGAAGACTGAAACTAGATCCATGCCTATCACCATGCACAAAACTGAAGTCTAAATGGATCAAAGACCTAAACATTAAAACAGAAACACTAAATCTACTGGAAGACAAGGTATGTAGAAGTCTTGGAGA
Source organism: Dolichotis patagonum (assembly GCA_004027295.1). Classification (NCBI taxonomy): domain Eukaryota; kingdom Metazoa; phylum Chordata; class Mammalia; order Rodentia; family Caviidae; genus Dolichotis; species Dolichotis patagonum. The sequence goes on along the minus strand of PVJX010008203.1, from coordinate 56,257 downwards.
CATAGGAGTAGACAGAGAATTCATGAACAAAACACAAACTGCACGGGAAATGCTTCAGAGGATCAACAACTGGGATCTCATATTATTGAAAAGTTTCTGCACTTCTTTGATAGACTTTTGAACTGACAGTGTATCGCACTCCAGAGTTACCATTGCCAAGTGCCAAGTTGCTTAACTGCCAAATATACTCATTAAGATAAGAATACATCTTTATGCTTTTTGGATTGCCTTCTTTTATCTCTTGGAGTTTTAAGAAAGATATTAGCTGAATATCTTCTAATCTTAATTTTTACCCCCTTCCAGTCACTGTTTCCCACTTCCAACAAACATGAGTCCTTGTAGTTCAAGGAGACTTTCTCAATACCCCGCTTAGGTATGCATGAGCAGTGTCTCTGCCCTCACCAATCCTTACAGTTTGCTTCACAAATGACTTTGATTATTTACCTAAAGCTCTCTTCCTAATACTCCAAGAGCCGTTCAAGTGTGATCCCATCAGATTCTCCTAGTTGGACTCAAGTTCCCTTGAAGATGTTGCTCAGACTCCCATTTATTAAAAGTGCCCCATCATACAGCAAGCTCACTGGAGAACAAAAATCAAGTGAGTCTTACTTCGTTATGTGCTTACAACAGAATCCAAAAGTGATAAGCACTATTTAATTGTTTAAAATTGAATTAAAAAGGCTGTCTATTGTTTCTCTATGGAACTAACATATCCTCTGGACCTAACCAAGAGTGGTGACCAATGAATAGTGGCTAAGTGAACAAAAGAACCTGACAATGTGCAGATTATTTAACAGTAACAAGAAATGGAAGTCATCGTGTGAGCTCTACAAGGCCTGAGCTATAAAGTTCATCTTAGCAAACACACTTTCATCACCTCTAGTTGTGCTTCTGAGAACATCCCATCCCCATTCACCCCCAAGAAATGCCCTGGAATATTTAGTTGCATGAGTAGAGGGAAGTAACTCTGTATTTGAAAAGTGGCTCCCTATAATTTTGTGGCCTTCCTCCTTAAAGAACCAAGGCTGGAGAGCAGGACTAAGTAGGTATGCAACCCATACCTACGGGACACACAGAAATGGAAGTGAAACTACAGAAGATGCTACAGAGATTTCCTGAGGACTGCTCTCCAGAGCTTCATAAACAGCCTTGCTCTGTGTCGGGAGAGAACTGTGAAGGATCTCATTTGGTCACACAGACTATATAAAAATGTTTCCCAAGCAGTTGTTTTCTTAGAAGGCCCTTTACTTAACAGGCATAGAATGGAAACTTGAAAAATGTTTGAAACAATTTATTTTCCTAAGCGGGTTGAGTTGCACACCTACAATCTTGTTTACCCTATTAATTTGCTTATCTAATTATTTTTTTAGTCCAGGCCTTGTTAGAGTTATCACAACTTGTGAATTAGTGGAATCAGAAGTAATAAGGTTTTCTGGTATCTTTAATTATATAGAGAGGTGGTGAGATAATTTGCTCATTTAGAGCAGCACAAAGGGAATTAATTAAACATTAAAAAATGAGGTTAGATATAAGATTTCCTGTCTACATCCAAATCTGCCGAGCAGGTGAATCACTATTCATGAAAGTGTTTGAAAATAAATACTACTTGTATTTATTTGGCCTTATAAAGCTTTACCTCATGTAGGATTAGGTATAGAAAATGTCTTCAGGGCCCCATACAGCCTGACTTTTTCCAGACTTTTATTTTGTTACAATTATTTTCTGAAGAGGGGAAGCCTGTAGTTATGTGATAATCATCTGTGACTAGAGAAAGGGCCAAGCTCAGCCCTAATGGAAACACTGAAGATACATATTTTAGGGGTTGGGGTGGTAGCTTTGTGATAGACCTTGCCTAGCATTTGCAGGGTCCTGAGTTTAATCCTCAGCACTTTGATCAACTAATCAACCAATCAATCAACCAATCAATAAGTCAAACATAATATGTATTTTAAGGGTCATCAATTGCTTTTGCTGTAAATTTGCTTAAAAATTAAAGAAAATTCAAATTAGGCTTTCTTTTACATCTAAACAGGGTTCCAATCTCTCATCATCGTATACAATGTCAACTGTGGGTTTGTTATAAATCACCTTTGTTGTGTTGAGACACATTCTTTATATATATCACTTGTTGCCTGTCTTTAGCACAAAGAAATGTTACAATTTTTCTAATGCTTCCCTGCATCTAGTGGTAGGAATCATATGATTTTTGTCCTTGATTCTATTAATACATGTCACATAAAACTTATTGATCTGCAGATATTTAATATCCTTTTACCCCAAAGATAAATCCTACTTGATCATGGTAAGTGATTCTTTTAATGTGTTGTTAAATTCAGTCTGCTAGCTCTTGTTGAAAACTTTTGAATCTATGTTAAGGATATTGTTCTGTGGTTTTCTTGTGATGTCCTTATTGGGATTTGGTATTAAGTTAATAATGACCTCAAAGACACTTGGAACAGTTCTCTGCTTTACTCAGTGAAATATCCCTGACTTTGCTATTCATGTGATGCCAGTTTATAATTTCTTTGGTGACCACTCTTGCTTTCCCAGATTCTGGCTCCTAGCCAGCTGACCTCGTTCCCAAAAACTTTGGAAGACAAATTTTGCACATTTTTTAAAAAACCAAAACAGGCTTCACTAGAGCCTGAAATCTGGAAGCTGAATTGACTGTACATGAGCTTTCCCATTAAGGACACTGACAAACACTACCTCAGGGATCCTCAGACAGCCAGAGCCCGTTATTAAACACAGACCCTCACACCATGCTCCACTCTGACCTCCACAAGCTCCCTCCAGAACAACTGTAGATAAAGACTGAGAATCTAATCTTCCAGCTTGAACCACTTGCATGCATCACAGAAAAATAAGATTAGCTTACAAGAAAGATGAGCACTATATGAAATTGTTCTAATTTATCACATATAACTTGGGTTGCTAAGTGACATCTCCATATTTTGCAAGATACCCATGAAGACTCATATTTCTGCTTAAAACTATACAGCCATTAAAAGATTTTATTTTAATCATGCAATGTATTAGTCTGAACATATGTTCTAAACACACAAATTGTAGTCTCAGTAGAGATCAGGCTTTGAGATTTTGTGTTTTGGTACCCTTCCAAGGATGATTTGCATCCTATATCAGTTTGATCTTCTGAACTGTACTAGTCATGAAGCCAGGTGCATCAAAAACTTATTTTCATTGAGGGTTTTTAACCAAAGAACCATTTTGGATTAAAATTGACAGGCAATGCAATCTGAATTCATCCATGTAATCTGGGACTCTGTTTAACTTTCAGCTTCTTGACCCAGGGCTGATTTCTTTCTTGTTTCTTAAAAGGCAAGATATGTTTGCATTGTCTCTGATGAAAAGCAAAAACCTACATTTTTTTTGCTTTTAATTTGCCATTACTATTATAGATAGAAAATGAGGAGGACTGAATTAAACATCAAGGTGCCCAGCGCTCCATGCTTATCATTCATTTTGCATCTTTCTTCAACACCCTGTCTCTCTCTTCCAAACTCATTTTGCGACTTCCTTCGAAAGACATTTTTAAACAAGGAAAAGTGTTCACTTACTATAAATCAAATGAAGATAATTCCATAGAACATTTTAATACATTATCTTAATTAAGGTAAATTTTTCTCTCTGCACTACCTACTGAAACAAAAACACACCGAAGCCTGTTATTTACCCAGGTAAAAATTATTTACACCTCCAAAAACTTCCAACTCCACCAAATCTGATCCATGGGACATGGATGAGGAAAAACTCAAAAGCAAAACAACAAAATTATATAAGATGATTAAAAAGGAAATAACAACAACAAAACAGATCAGGTACTGAGCAGTAAGGTACTGAGCAGGCTGAAACATGATATAACTAAACAGATAATGGACTTAAAAAGCAAAAGGAGCAAAATAAAGTGCTCTAAAGGATATAACTGTATGTATGTTTAAGTGTGTAGGATTGATAACCTTATTACTAAGTTTTTGTTGGATCGCTGAACAGAACTGTTTGCAGTCTCACTGTATGAATGCCCACTTTGTATGCTTTAATTTTGTAACATGAAAAACTATTTCTAAGAGGACAATATGTAATTAAAAAATTATTTACAGAATAATATTATAATATGCTTGGTAGTCTCTCTTTGCTTTTAATTGTGCTGTAATATTTGCTGGTTTCTGTCTGAACCATAAATAAAAACACCAATTTTATCATCACCAATTCATACTGTTGCTAGGACAATTGGTAAAAGAAGGTTCAGATTTGATATGAAAAACAGTGGGAGAGGTGAGTTATGTAAATACACACCCTTAATCTCATACAATTTTTAGAAAACAAAACAAGCTCTGTAGATCCCCTAAACATCCAGCTTCCCCTCATCCCTCACCAGACTTACAGACAGTTTTTGGACATGATTGAATCTTTTTCTCTACTTACTGATTCCTATTTTATCTCTTTTACCACCAAATCTTTAGTTTCAATCCCTAACAAGCGCTAGTTTTTTGCCAATGCCCTCTTTTCTCTCTGCTTTTCTTTACCTCTGAAATATCCGAAGTGCCTGCCTACTTTCTCTGGAAGTCCCACACTCCCAGAATCTCTGATGCTCATCTCCCGTGGCTGGCCTCCCGCCCGGTCTCCACTGCCCAATCCATATTGGTTCTCCTGAACCTGACAGTAAGCACTGGAGCGCCCTTGCTCTTGGATCTTGAATCCTTGTTATTTCCATTAGCCATTTCCAGGGCTTTATTTCCAGGGGTTGGTGACTCTCAAATTTCTATCTCTAGTACTGACCTGTCTCCAAACTTTTCTTTTTAATATTTGGAATTTTTTTCCTTTTTACCAGTTTTAGTTGATCAGTACATGTGTGCAGTACATGATGTCTACATTCCTTGTAGGAAATTGGTATGGTTAATTCCTTTTTTCATCTTCTTTCCATTTCCTCTCTTCCACCTCCTTCCATTTCTTGATGCCCTTCTTTTTGGGTATGTGTTTGGTACATATTTGTAAATAGTTTGAAATTGATACACATACATAAAACATCTTTATCTCTTTGGCAAATCCACTTACATGTCTATGGGCATCTTAAACTTCACATAGTCCAAACTGAAATCTATTTCTTGTCCCAGTATTCTCTAAGTAAATGCAGAAATATTTACAATTATTGAAGGGAAAGACTCTAAGTTGGAAGCAACCTGCTTCTAAAACTTATCTTAAATTCTTCTTCCATCATTTCTGCATTATACTAGTTGCCACCCTTGCCCAAACCACTGCACTGGCTTTTTAAAAAATGATATTTCAGTTTCATTTTCATCACTTCTATACTATTCTGCACTCATTTATTTATGTACCATCTTTCTTTGTAGAATATAGTATTTTTTTTTCATGGTACCGGGGATTGAACTCATAACCTTGTGCCTGCCAGGCAGGTGCTTATGCCACTGAGCTAAATCCCCAGCCCCAAATATAGTATTTTTTATCAGTATCAATCTCTTCTCAGGTCCTTTAAAGGACATGTACTGACCCTCTCCTTCTAGGGTCACCACTCCCATTATAACTCCCACGCAAGCACAGTAGCCACCTACCATTCACACAGAACTTCTCGATGGTTCTCAACTGTAGCTTGTTCCTGTTTCAGGCCCTTTCAGTGAGGCATTTACTTATCATCTGAGGACTAATCTTGAGGTCATTTGCAGACAGTTGACTCTTGTCATTTGGATCCCACTGAAATGCTGCCTTCTCAGCGAGCAGTCTCCTGACTTTAAAATCTAACAGCATTCTGACTTCACCTTCACATCGCCCACTGTCTGTTACTCCTGCCATCTGGCTCCAATGTTGAAGGTTTTAGTTGCTGATCATTTCCTTCTCCACTACAATGAAAGCAATATCTGATTAGAGATCACTTGTTTGGCAATGTATCCCTGTGTGTAAAAGTGCTGGATGTATACTAAGGTTAGTGAATGTGCAGAATAGATGGATAAATTAATGATAATTTATTTGACCTAAGTAGAATCCATAGTTGGAAAGATATAGGAGGGAAAATTCATTAAATTTTGCTTTGCCTGAGAAACATTCAACCATATTCCTCCTCTCTCTCTCTCTCTCTCTCTCTCTCTCTCTCAAAACCACACACATGTATATACATGTATGTATGTATATATATTATATATATATATACACACACACACACACACATGCATGTGTGCATGTGTGTTTTATGATAGTTTTCTGTTCTGGATTGAAGTACTCAGCATGTTAGGACTATAGTCTCTTTTCTTTATTTATTTTTTGAGATAGACTCTCACAGTGTAGTTGAGGTTAGCTTTGAACTCACTATTTACCCCAGGCTGGTCTCAAGCTCTGCTTATGACTTCTGCCTCAGTCTCCCAAGTGCTGGGATTACTGGCATGCACCACCATGCCCAGCCAAGACCACAGTCCCTTAACCTCATTCTATGTAAACTTACAAGAGAAGAACATAGTGAAATAGCAACAGATTAGGTAGTGAGAAGGAAGGCTTATAAAAGAAAAAGTAAGTAAACCCAATACAGAAAATGTTTGCTTTTCATAGAACAAACAATGAGGTTTGGATGTCTGGTTACTGGTTAATTTTGTCTCTTTTCCTATCTGAAAGAGTTCCAGGAACCCTGGGATTTTAAAGCCAGGTTCTGTATTTGGAAACTCTGAATGATATAAATAAATAATCCTCACCAGGAAATAAAATGACTGATACATGTAAATAAGAAAGAAATGTTCTTGGATTAATATTTCCAAGAGTTTTCCAAACCAGCTTCGCTTCTTGGCATAAGAACATATGATCAGAATTCCCAGAAGCTGCCTCAGGACACTTAGGGCAAAAACAGCTGTAAAGTTACAACCTCTCCTTGAATTGCCAAAACATGCGGAGATGATTTTAAAATTAATTTTGATGATGTTGTAGCAAAGGAATACAATTCAAACATAATACATATCTCAAATGTATAGAGGAAAAAAGTTTAGAATACAGTGTTTCACCACAATAAGGTCAGCAGAAAAAAATAGAAAAGAGTCCATAATAATAATCAGTAGTAAAAAGGAAATCTATTACAGTTAGATTTGAGGTTCTGCACTGAAGGCTCCTTCTACTCACAAAGGAAATGCTATTTCTTTCACTGCACAGATGGATAAACAAAAATTAATAATAGGTGGAAGGAAAATTATATGCTACTTCCTTAAATTTCCCTTATAACACAACAGTTACTCTTCTTAATAAAAGCTTCATTTGGAAACTTTGAAGTTAGGATTGGACATAAATTCTAGTTGGAAGCTGAAAGATAGAAATCTCTTTGCAAGACTTTCCTGAAAGCATTGCTCCAGCAGTGAAGTAATATTTTGGAGGAATGTTACCTCATTCTGCTACTCTATCCCTGCCAGCAGCGTCTGGGCTGTGCTTGAGAACCCAGTCATCTGCTAGTGTCAAACCAAATCTGGAGTCCAGTTTATCACAGCAAATCTTGTTTTCAACTTCTCACTGATGATATTATCTACTCTTCTTTAAGTTACATTTTTGAGCACTGTCACTAATGAGGTTGATTCATGTATATATGCAGGTTGAAATTGCAACAGGAAAAAATTTCACACCAAAGCTTTTAATTATTTTTCCTATGTTGGGGAAAATGTAAGACAGATAAGTAGCAGGCAAAGGGAAATCTTCCTTTAAAATGGCTCAAGTGGTTATAGTGGCACATGCCTATAATCTCAGCACTTAGAAGGCTGAGGCAGGAGGATCTTTGTGAGGCCAGCCTGGGCTACACAGTAAGTTCAAAGACAGCCTGAATCACAGAGCAAGACCCTCTTTCAAAAACTACTACTGCTAATATTATTATTATTAAAATAAAATAAAATTGCCAAATAAAAACTACGGGCTTCACTTTCTGTCTCTGTAGCCCAGAGTAGATTATGCTTGTAGACCTAAGTTTGACTCCGGATTCAGCCCACAACAGCAGCCTCAGAGAACCCCTTCTTATTCAGAGCTCCCCTGTGGACTCCGAGCACAGTCATCAGACACAGTTGTGGCAGAAAACTTCTTTGGCAAAAGAATGGCACAATGTATCACATGCTGCTCCAACCCTGGTTCTGCCGCAAGGTTTCCCAGACAGGGTGTTACTTGATGTTGGCCCTGCCTGGACCCTTGACCCTTGGCCACCCAGCTCTTGCTGGAACCTCACTGTAGGTGAGTGTGTGCATTCCCTCCCTAATCCCAGGGAAGAATCCTGCTCACTCTGCCTGAGTCCCATGCGGTGGCAGTGGCTCTGCCCCTCTTCCCAAGTGTTTATTTAGGAGACCGTCTCTACTCAGCCTCCAGGTATTGTTATCCTCCATTTTGTCAATACTATGCAGATAAAATGATGGCTGCCAAGAGTTTTCACACATCTTCATATGACACAGTCCCTGTAGCACCAGAGTCCCAGGGAGCTCGGCGGTGCTGCAGCTTGAGACTGTGACCCTGAAATAGGCTTTCTTGGCATTTGACAAAACAGCAGGAACTGGAGCCCTTCTTGCTCTTAGCGGGTGGTAAGGTTTCTATTCTAGAGATGCACTCCCTAAACTTAGAGGGAAAAAATCTCACCATTGCAGACTCAAGGACACACAGAGCAGCCCAAATGCAGAGCCTCTGCTAAGCTTCTCTAGCTTATGATGACCAGGCCATACTCTTACATGCAATCATAGTTCTCCATGAACTGCTGCTTCTTCATCAAATAGCATGAAAAATAGAAAAACAGACAGGGTCATCTGCTGCATTCGGTCTTCATGTCCTTGCCAAGGCTCCAATGTCACATGAAAATTAGAATTAAATCAGTCTATATGCACTTCTGTTAATCTGTCTTCCATTATAAGAGCCTCAATCATCAAACTAAAATGGTAAAGAAAGATATTCTTTCCCCTCTAGCAGGAGGCTGCATTCAAAAGGCACACTTGTCACCTTGTGTGCTATGTCATCCTTAGTGAGCAAATGACCCGCTCATAGTTAAGACAAGCTCGAAATATTTGCTCTGAAGTCCAAGTGGAGAATTGTGTGTTTTCCCTCCCTGCCCCGTGCTTCTGCTCACCTAGAGATGAGCCCCATTTGCTGAGTAGAGGCCAACCCACCCTGGGCCTAAGCCTAACCCTAACCCTAGCCCTGCCCACTGATCTATGGCTTCTGTCTTTTCAAAGAATCATCTCAACAGATATCGGGCCAAAACAAATTGATGATTTCTTTTCTTATTAACACACATTTAAAAACTACTGGTTGATTTTCTAAGAGAAAGAAATTCAGTCAGTCATGTTTAAATATTTTTGTTTGCTTTTTTACTTCATTTTGGGATTTTTATAAGTTTTACAAATGCTTGTTTTTTAATTGATGGCATTATTGCTAATACTCTCTTCTTTTTCTGATTTGTTTTTGTAACAAGGAAAATCATGCTTTGTGAAAGGAGGAGGGACAACCCTCTAACCGCAGCTATTATTATTGTTGCTGTGAGCATAGTCTATCCTGAATGAAGATAGTAATTTCCGAGGGTAGGAAAAGCTATGAAGGTAGCGAGCAGCTCAGTGCTTGCTTAGACTTAGGCAGGCAGGGATTGGAGATGACCGTTAGAGGGTAGAGTGTTTTGCTTCAGCACAGCAAACATGACCTGAATGGAGGACTTTCTCCCATTACGATTTCAAAGTGAGCACATAGATCTCAGTGAGGTCCTGACATGAGGTCCTCCCCCACTAACCTGCTCCTGGGCCCTGCTGGTCACCTGGGGGCCGCCTCACAAGGGCCCACCTCTCCTCAGAAGCAAGAAGTCAGCACCTTTCAGTTGTCCAAAGCTCAGCAAAAATGCTTACCTAAGACAAGAGCATTCCCCAACCCAAACAGTGTAGGATAATACAATGGGTACATTAGGTAGGAAGCATCGGGAGGTTTTACTAGGTTTCTTTGTTATTGTTTTTTGTTTTTTAGTTTTTTCTAGGTGATAGTTTAAAAAAATTGTACACAAATTGTTTAACTGACTTTTGAGTTGAATTATAAATTCTTAAGGACCAGCCCGGAACCCTATCTATAGGCAGTCCTGTGAATCCTCAGCAAGGTTAACTAATGCAATGGTTGAACAATGGCTAGCCTACATTTAAAAAAAAAAAACAGCTTCATTGAATTAAAATTTCATGCCATACAATGTACAAACATAATGTGTATGGCTCAGTGGTTCTAGCATATTGGCAGAGTTGTACTATCATGACCACAATCAAATTTAGATCATTTTCGTTATCCCAAAGCAAAACATTCTACCCACTATCATGTCCTAACCCCCCTCTAAATCTTGGCAGCCACTGAGCTCCTCTCTGCCTTTGTAGATTTGCTATCTTGTACATTTATTGTTTTTAATTCCAGATAGACTCTGCTTATAGCAACAATAAAGATTTTAACTTACCCAGAGAAATGGAAACCCTGTAAAGTGAGCTCTCACACCATATTGTAATGAAACTAGAAACCAACAAGAACATACTTGGAATACAATAATTTCTCCTTTTCTGGCTGTTGTCTCTTTTATTTTGTACTTTATATATTAACTTCTTTATATAAGGGAAATCATGTGACATTTGAGCTTGTGCATCTGATTTACTTCAATTAGCATTATGCTCTCAAGATGTATCTATTTCTCTGCAAACACCTCATTTATCTTTTTAACAGTAGAGTAGCACTCCACTGTGTATAAATATCACATTTTCTTTATCCCTTCATCTGCTGATTGGCATGCGGGTTGTGTCTAATATTTAGCTACTATGAGTTGTGTTGTTATGTACATAGGTATGCATATATCATAGTGATATGATATTTTAAATATTTTGGGAAGATATCTAAAGGAATAACTGGTAACTCCATAAAAGGATAAATAATAATGCACAAGTTATAAGATATTAGATAAAAATTTGGATTTTGACTTGTGTGGAGAGAATCCTGAAAGTCATGTCAACATTAATTGTGTAAGTCAGAGTCTAAAAGAAAATTTTAAAAAAGAGAGGAGAGAGAGAGAGAGAGAGAGAGAGAGAGAGAGAGAGAGAGAATTTTAAAAAAGAGAGAAGGAGAGAGAGAGAGAGAGAGAGAATACAGTAAGCAGATTTTTGTTGTGGTACAACATTAAGTCAGATGGGAGACCAGAAGCTGAAACTGATTGGGGGGAGTTTGAGTGGTTATTTTGGCAAAAGATATTGACAGCTTGGTTAAGAACCATGGCAGTGAGCACAGGAATGGCAAAATGAGCCAGTGACTTCCTTAGAGTCAGAAATGTGTCATAGTTAGAACATTTAGCAAAAAAGGATGCAAATGGCCACTTGGAGATCCACATCTTAGCATCACTGTAGTTGGTGATATTGTTAACATCATCAGAAAATGCATTATAAAAACAGATATGATGTGAAAATTGCAGATGTCAAATTGGGTGCACCTATGGAATGTCCATTTGGTCATGTCTCAGGCAGCTGATAGTATATCCAAATTTCAGAAGAGCCACTGGACTAACGACTAGCAGTGTAGCCCGATCCTTGAACTTGTTGAGGATGCTCAGAGAAGATTGAAAAAAAAGAGAAGAAAAACAAAGAACTGCATAAAATGGACCTCTTTCACGAACTGACTGAAGAAGACCCGACTTCAGGGTATAGAAAAAATCCAAGAGGCAGAGGTGAAAACTAAAGAAACTGGAGAACAAAATGTGAGGAATAAAAATATGTCAAAAGGTGAAAGAAGATTCACACTTCAACACAGAATAAGCCATTGATGACTATGATAACCAAGGAGGAGGTATTGGACAGAGGACTAGGCAATCGATAATGACCTTTTGTGAAAGTACTTTGAGTAACAGCAAAAGAATGAACAGAGTAAAGAAAAAAGGTTGCTTGATATTCTTTTATTCTTGGAACACTTTGTAGAGAAGGAAAAGTCAGGGCAGCACACTGATCATAGAACAGTATTTTTTTCATTTGCAATATGTGGCTAATTATAGCTCATCTTGAAAGACTTTTACAATGCTTAAATAGATACGGTTTTTACGAGACATGTCTGGTAGGTAGTGAGTTACAAATTTGTATTTGTTTTCTGGATTTTAATTATTTACATTGTTATTAGTAGTAAAATTAAAAATAAAAAATATAATGCTGGATAAAAGGAAGAACACATGACCAGGAATAAGGTCTCTCTCTCTGTCTCTCTCTCTCTCTCTCTCTCTCTGTCTCTCTCTCTCTCTGTCTCTCTGTCTCTGTCTCTCTCTGTCTCTCTCAGTCTCTGTCTGCTGTATGCATACACATGTGTGTGTGTGTGTGTGTGTGTGTGTGTGTGTGTGTTTGTGTGTGTGTTGATATCCTTTAGGGGCAAGGTAGAAAGACTTCAATGACAGGAAGCTGAAAAAGACTAGCAAAATGTGAAGCAAAAAGCTACTGTAGAAAATATGAAGAGTCTTACTTTTCTTGATAAACCATTCTTGTATTTAAACTACAACCTGAGATTTTTAGTTTCATTGCATTTGAGTCCTACAATTGTATAAATGTATAATTCCTAAAAAATACTTATAGAAAATGAAATAATCATTTACATATAGAGATGTATACAAATTATTGTGAGAAGTGGTAAATTGCATCAGAGCAGAAGCCTGACAGGCTCTAATATCTTGCCTTAATTTCCTTCTGGAGACCTTTCTATGACATGCAGGTGAACCCTGGAATCCTGGTCTGACCTGGCTCCCAGCTGGCACCTCTCACAGTTCCCACACTGGCAGTGAGCAGTGTTCCTCTTTCCAGACCTGGTACTATGAAGTTCCCTGATGGATGTGTGTGCACCCACCATGAGTATGGGTGTGGCTGAGGTGTGAATATGCGTGTGGATGGGTGTGCACATTTCTGTGCATGTTGCATATGAGTATAAATATGTATGGGATACACGCCTGTGACATATGTGTACATATGTGACAAAACACATGTGCTGTGTGTATATGCGTGATATGCATACATGTGATACATGTACATATGTTCATATGTGAGATATACACCTGTGATGTATATGCCTGTGTCAATGTGCCAGATACATACCTGTGATGCATTTGCGTGTGTATACATGGGAGATATACACCTGTTATGTGTGTACATGTATACACATGGGAGATACACACTGGTGATGCATGTGTATATGTGGGTGATACACACTTGTGATGTGTGTATGTGTGTATACATGGGAGATGTACACCTGTGATGTGTGTGTGTGTGCATGCTGCAAGAATACACAGGTGCTGTGTGCATGTGTGCACACGTGGGGATATGAAACTTGTGCTGTGTTTGCATGTGCAAGGATACATAACTGTGATGTGTGTACATATGCACATATGCAAGGATATCAGGTGCTGTGTTCACACATGTGAGAGAATACACAACTATGTTGCATGTGCATGTGTGTGTGAAGGACGTACAAATGTATGTGTGTGCACAGGCATATATGTGGCATAACAGCCAAGACAGACAATTCTGGTGAAGGCACCTTCTCCTAACTCCAGGGAAGACTTGTGCCATGTGGTCTGGAGGAGTCACAAACAATTTCACCAGTGAGTTTTCCGAGCAGCTTCTCAGCATTGTCCTTAGCCTGGCTTCTGGGCCAAGCACAGTGGCAACTGGACTTGGATTTCTTCTTAATCATATCTGAGACAGAGTGATTAAGTAGGACACAGACGGTAAGCTGGGAGAGCGCTGCCTTCTACTCAGGGAAACAGAATGTCCCCAGACTTCACCATTCACTTTGGTACCTTCTCGTGGACACACAGCTGAAGGACAGGGAAATCCTTCATCAGACGTCGTTGAGGAAATGAGTATCTGCTGAGGTTATTTTTATCCGTGCCTCTGCTTCCTGGATGAATTAGGGTAGTCCCTAAATTAAGCCAGTGCCTGCCTGTGCTGCAGGATTTTCTGGCAGTGCAAACACTAGTAGTTCATGCCGGAAAAATGGAATATCTCAAATTTTTTTGACATAAACTTTTTATTGTCATACAGCTTAGGTAAAAAGATACACATATTTGCATACCTGTGTATTAAGAATTCTTCCTATTTGTAGCTTTATCACTAATGTTTTTGGAGACTCTGAAAACACTTTTCATTCTAGAAAGTAAATTTTCTTCCATAGGGCAAATAATTTCTTCCTCTTAAGAGATTAACGATGAGACTTTTTCAATTCGAGCACCACTTTCTGAAGAGAAAGGAGAAAATATTCAACCCTTTGGAGGATGCAGCCAGAATCTATAAAAGGGCAGGAGTGAGCGTTCCCCACAGAATTTTCTGGTGTAGTTGGGGGCAGGTTTTTGTTGTTGTTGTTTTGTTTTATCCAAAATCCTAAGACTACATGCCCAGTCTCCTCACACCTCACCCTCTTCCTCAGGATTGGTTCATTAGGTTACTGTGTTACCCAGGCTGTACTCCACCTGGCCTCCTCCTGCCTCAACCTCCCTGAGTGCTCAGATAGGCATACAGCACCACCACCAGCTAATCAATTGTATGTAGTTCTAAAAGTTATTCATATGATGCAAACATTGGTGTGTGTGTGTGTGTGTGTGCGCGCGCACATGCGGAATCTTCTCATGGTTCAGAAATGTAACAATATGCTCTCTTTGTATCTCAAAGTAACCAATTTCTGGGCCTTGTTTTTGTTTTTGTTGACAATTCTTTTGTTTATTTGCTTCCATTTTTCTAAATAAAATGTTTTGCCACTTTGTGATTTTTTTCAGACTTAGAAAGATCCTGTGCTATGAAGCAGCCACTCTGGAAACCTCTGTGGAGGACTCCCAGGTTCACCCAGGTCCACCTGGGTCCACCCATGTAACTCTCCACTGTCTTACTAGGACAGACAGTTTGGGTTATAAAATTATTCTTCACTCTGTTCTAACAGCTATAGAAACACTATCAGTGCACAATGTAATTAGTGTAATGTGATTACTTTTCCTGACATCTTACTCCCCAGTCCTGAATCCTTATCTCCTTTTTTGATTGACTACACAATCCTTACACAAACTTAATCTTACTTACTACACAAACTTAATCCTAATTTTCCCTTGACACAGTACATATCCATACATCTTGTCATGCAAGCCCTGGGGAACAACTCATAACCAGTGAGTTTTCTAATATATCAGAAATAAATAAATAGACATTTTTTTAAAAACCTTTTGTGCTTTTTATTTTTTTTTTTTTGTACTGGGGATCAAACTCATGACCTCTCGCTTGCCAGGCAGGCACTTACGCTACTGAGCTAAATCCCCAGCCCCATATCTTGGTTATTTTTTTCTCTTTGTTGGGACAAAGTACCCGACACCCAAAATTAAGGAAGGAAAGGTTTAAATAGTTCACAGTTTGTGGAAGTTTCAGTCCATAATCAGCTGGCTCCGAGGCAGGGTGACATGGCACCCAGGTAACACTTAAAGGCAGCAGCCATCTAAAGCAACAAAAGCAAAAGGAGGGGAGAACAAGCCTCTTTTCCTCCCTTATATTGCCCATTACTCCTCTCCCAGATCCCCAAAGCAGATACAGCACTCACAAAATCCCTGTTCCTTCCTCTTGCACAAGATGAGGATATTTACAAAGTAAGGATCCTGGCTCCCTGCTGAGTCTCTTAGTTAAATTTCTAAACTTCTCAAGTTGGCACAATGTATCAACCATAACAGTACTTATGACAGCAAACTAAGACAAAACATTGACACTAGTGATGAGAGAAAATACATACAATCCAGTTCCAGAAATTTGTTCCGCTTTGTCAGGTATTTACTATTGTTCTAGAGTTAAATCTGATCCTTAATAATAGTCAGAAGACACTCTCCATGGCTTGGTCTTTGGAGTATGCTGCTGCTGGGGTAAAGGGGAAGCAAGTCACACAGAGGAACCCAGCTGCTGCCTCCAGCTCCGGTACCAAGGCGTCCAGACACCATGGCAGATCCAGCCAGGAAACGTTCTCCTAACTGTGACTCATCAACTTGCCCAGAAGTGATTTCATCAGAATTAAAGATGGAAGATGAGGTTGAGGAAATATGAAAAGTGGAGTTCCTGTGATAGGAAAAGGTTGGCCAGCGGTATAAAAGCATAAGCAGAGCGGTATCTGGGGTGGACCTGGGATACCTTTGCATGAGGTGAGGACAGAACAAAATCCTCCCCACAGACACGAGTGACCAAACAAAAGGACAATCATTAGATCCCTGGATGTAACAGATGCTACACAGGTTATGTACATCTAAACTCCTGAAAGAGCATCTTTGGAAAAAGACATGCCTAGCACGTGTTCCAAACACTGTCAGAAATCTGCATTTTAGTAGCTACCCTCTCAGATGGCCTTGGTGTATGCCAGAGTCTGCAAACTGCACGTTGATCTTGACTCTGGGCTGAGATGGAACAGAGAGTCAAGTACATCACCTGCATGGAGGAAAAGAGCCATAGAGGCAATTTCCACGTACGTTTGTGGCTCATATTCAAGAAAAAAACAGCTGTTTCTCTCCTTCCATATTCCATTTCTCTGCCCTGTCCATGCATAGACTTCAGGGCACCATGACTATATTTCTCCTCAATTTAAATCCACCTATAACATTCACCATAATTTGACTTTACTGTTCTGTGAGGATGCATGCACCTACACATGTGTACACATGTGTGTTTGAGGGTGTACGTCTAGTGAGTCATGAGAAAAACTGGAAACAATTCCTCTTAGACTTTGGTGAATAATCAAAAGGCTTCTAACTGAGAGAAGGGCATATTGTAACGTTCTACTCACATTTATAAGTAATCAGGAACTTGGAAGGTGAAAACCTTAGGTAGGGAAAACAAAATGTTGACCATCTAACCAGTAAAGAGATTGCCCATGGTTACTGGTCCCTGGTCTGATGGCAAGTAATCGATTACTCCCCAAAGCCCCAGAGGACTGAAGACTCAGGTCAGACCTGGGCCAGCTGGACACTGCTGACTGCTTCCTTGAAGCTGGGCCCTCAAATCGGAAGCACAAAGGAGGAGCCACATGATGACTGCAGCACCAGCTGAACTTCCTCTCCTCACCCTAGAGCTATGCTTGAGGACTGGAGTCACAAAGAAATCTAAACGTTCAAATCCCAGCTCTGCCCAGGTCTAGCCAGCACTCCAGGTGGACGTGACAGAAACCCAAGCGAAGTCAGCTGTGTGGAAAATGGGACTTGCTTCCCATTTGTGTGCAAAGGATTGGGATAGAGTTGGCCTGCTATTTTGGGAAAAGAGGCTGCAGGGCCTTTTGCTTCTCCCCTTCTTTGTTCATCTTTGAGGTCTTCCCAGATGAGCTTTCTGCAGGTGCTGGCGGCTGGATCGTTGGCAGAGACAGGCTTACTTCACTTCACTGAGAAGCTCAATGAAAGGAAACAGCACATTCCTTTCTCACTAGCTGCAAGGAAAACCCCAGTGAAGCCCTTTGCTTGTTGCTCACTTGCTTGTTGTTGTTGCTTGTTGCTGAACCAGCCCTGCGGACAGAAGAAATATGTATCAGTTGTCTTTAGTCACACCTACCTGTGCGACTGGGGTGGTGATGAGCTCGGACTTTCTCCAGAACCCCTGCACATATCAAAGGAGACCCTTCCCTAAGTGAAGGATGGTATCAGCAGAACAGCAGGAAAAAGAAATACTGAGAAGATACAAATACCCACCTGGTTCTGTGACCTTGGCAAATTGTTAATTTCTCAGTGGTACATATGGTCGTTATGGAAATTGGATAACTTATGCTAAGCCATCAACACATAGAAGATACACAATAAGCAGCTATTATTGTTACTCTTATTGCTAAACAGCTTCCTAGGAATTTATAAACTGTGCTAGTATATGAACATAATTTCCCAGGAATTCTAGTTTAATACCTTTAGGAGATGATACTGAGGCCAAGATTATACCCACTTTGCAAGCTAACTAGGTAAAATCCACAGATGGATTCCCATGGAATTTTTACTTATCATATACACATTTCAGCTTTTATAAAATCAAGCCCAGGAAAGACCCTGTACACTGACCTAGCCTCACCAGCATGCTTGCAAATGAGGGTACCTAACAGAGGGAGTGATGGACAGCAGTGTCATCTTTGAGATTTAGACTGTGCCAGAGGTGAGGCAATTGTGTAAACAATGTTTTTGTTTGTTTGTTTGTTTTGGTGCCAGGGATCGAACTCATGACCTTGTGTTTCCCAGGCAGGCACTTACACTGCTGAGCTAAACTCCCAGCTGTAATTGTGGTTCATCACAAGAAGAACTGCTCTGTCCTATCTGCTCCTAAGCCACTTGTTCAGGACGGAAAAGTGCACAGTCCACAGGGCAATCACTCAAGTCATTTCACGAAAGCCACCTCACCCAGAACGCTGACCATGACCAAGTCAGCCCTCGAGAGAAGGCAGCAGCAGGATGCAAGGAGCTAGCAAGCTCCTGGGCTCAGCTCGGCCTTTGCCGCACTTCAGCAGCATCTTCTGGCCTCAGCTTCCCCATCTGCTGCATGCCCAGGTTTGGGTTCCTTGTCATACCTGGCTCTGGACTCGGAACTCTGAGGGTAAAGTGAGCAGTGCTATAACATGGGCACCTTCGTGTTGTCTGGTGATCTCTGCCCTGGAAGTCTCCTCATGCCCTCAGCTCTGCCTGCCAGGCCTCCGGGTCTCCTTTGCCTGGGTCTCTGTCTCTCTGTAAGATGTAGTCATGGCAGCTTCCACCCTATTCCCTGCACTGATGAATCTCACTCGTTTTGTTTCTGCTAGCCTCTCCCTTCCATGATACGCATCCCTCATCTGAATTTCTTCTTGCCCAAGAGAAGAAAAAGAAATGCAATATCTGCAGCCACAGAATAGCAGGCAACCCTGCAGACAACTCTGGTGTAAATACTAGGAAACTGATGTGTGTTTTTAGTAACTCAACAAATCTGTTACAGGTACACTGCTCTCCAAAAATATATTTGAACCAGCTATTGCTATTCAATTGCCTCCAGTTTTTTAAGGCTACTCTGAAGTTCATGGCAAGTGTTGTTGCCTCTCTAGGAATGTTGGTCTCCCAAAAGCAGAATCCCTCCACCCTCAGTGCAAATGGTAAGTGGGTTCGGGTTGCACTTTGGGCCTTCATCTCTAGCAGGTTTGTACCACTGTCCTAGAGGAAAGAAAACCAGCGGAAAAGTGAAAGAAGAGGTAAAGCAGACCCTGAAGTTTTCTCTGATTATCTGAAACATGTACTAGTAGATTGGTTTAAAAAGTTACAGCCATGCACTGCACTGTGTTAAATTAAAGAGTTGATTTGAAAATATCATTTTTTTGGTATTTTTTTCTTTGTAGTGGGCTTTAGGATCTGAACTCAGGTCTACTTGAGTTTGAATCTTAGCTCTGAAATTGACTAGTTATATAACCACAGGAAAATTAAATGCTTTTCCTTCTAAATAATAATTTCAAATTTGTGAAATAGAGCTGATAATATGTCGTGGAGATATTATTACATAAAATTAAGTGAGACCAATTAAGGACAATGCATGGTAGGAGTCCTGGGAAGGAAGGTTCACGGTGCCCACTGCCCGGGAGGCATGTGGTAAACGCCATCCACGGTAGGTGACTCTAAGCTATAAAGAGAAACAGTGTGAGGTGCCACGTGGCACAGGAGAAGGGTCTGTTCATGTCACTTGGTATGTGCATGTGTGGGGGGGTGATGCTTGACCTAAAAACCTGCAGAGAAGGAGCTGATGTTATTTGAACTTAAAATATGAGTGGTTTGCTAATGGTTCTGGATATGAGAAGAGATTTCTAATCAGAGATACCAAAGCATTTGAAAGCTCACAATTAATAAATACTGTGTGCATTCTTCTAAAATACTTTAGATCACCCAAAAGATAAAACTCAAGAAGACCGAGTGGAGCTACTTCAAGAGGGCAAGTGGGCGCACGAGGCTGGGCAGGCAGGGAGATGGAGGATCCTTCTACAGACGTTGGGGAATTCCAATTGAATTCTGATAGATCTGATAGACCACTGCAGGTGTAACTTGGCCGACATTTGTGTTTTTAGGTATTCCTAGATAACACTCTGGACTCTAAAATTCCTTTGCAAGATCAATGTGTCAACAATACCATGTAAGTTTCTTTGAAAGCTTTCTCCATCTTCACTGGTATTCTTAAATGTACTTGAATCCACATCATCTGGTTTGTTTTCCCTAAATGCCCTTGTGCTTTAGTAAGACTTCCTTGGTTTTTTTCTCAGTGAGTTTCCTTTTTCTCTTCCCGCTTCAGAGGAGTATAGCAACGGCATGTGCTAGGGAGCAGATTTGCTTTGCTTCATGCAGATGAAATTTTGGCAGTGAGAGGAGGGGACCTGCATGTCACCCTGATTATATCTATGGGCCTGTGTAAGTAAGTGGCTCCTTATCTAACTCTCTCCTGCTGGATGGGAATTTTGGAGTCAAATATGTCAAATCCCTTTAGTGACATGTGCTGTGTGGTCCAGGACAAGCCAAGTAACTATTCTTAGTCTTTTATGAAAATTATGATATAATGCCTGCCTTAGGAGGCTCTTGTTAAACTATCAAGTTATGTTCTACATGTGTTAGGCATATAATAATAGCTCAAGAAAGAGTGCTTATCATGAGGGGGTCTTTTATTAGAGATACAATCTATTGGGCTTTGTCTCCAAGGTTGGTCTCCTAGTATAAAGCAAGTAACTTTTCTGACAAGCCACTTAGGACATCTTCTGCATTGAAAACCTTAATCATTGGACATTTGCCTGCTACTTTTTGGGGGGAAAAAAGAGAGAGCACTTTTGGGGAATAAGGCAAGTAAAATCTGATGATAAGATGCACAGAAGGCAGTAAGGAGATCTCATAGAAGGTAGTAGTGGAAGAAATCAGACTCTAGAAGAAACTGTGGCATCTTCAAGACACTGTGGCATCTTCAAGACACTAAAAGGCATGAAGGAAAGAAAAAAAAAAGGGCAAATAAGCCCAGGGAAGCAGACATGATGAAAGAAAAAGTCCCTATTTTAGTAGCTTGGGTTTCCTTCAAGTCCCTGGGCCACAATGTCTCCAGGATTGTGCCTCAAAATCTCTGGACAATTAGCACAGGATCTGTGGGTCCCAGGCATGAAAAAGACAAAAACAACTCTTTACTCCCCAAATCCACTCACCTAGGCAGGTAGCCAGCTTCTCTCCAAATCACCCCTGTTCTTGTCATCTAGTTGGAAAAACAAAGATCAATCTCATCATTACTAAAAGCATCTATTTTGTTCTGACAAGTACTGTATTTTCATGCACCTACACTATTGACAGGGAAAGAAAATACATGACAGCTGAACTTAAGATACCTATTTATGAGGAAAAGGTGGTAGCTTAGGATATTACAGTGCTGTGTCATTAGCTACTTTCGGGAAAGAAGAAAATCAAAAAATAAAGTAACTACTGAGATTTTGATGGTCAATTGTTTACAGCTCATCTTCGAGTCCTTTGCAAGTTTTATCTACTTTTATATAACAGATCTGTTTGTTTTTATTTTCATCAAAATAATCAAAATACTGATAAAAGGAGTGACCTCAAGGAATCCAGAAAAATAAGTGGAATTATTGGAAAATTCAGTAGCTGAAAGTAAAATGTTCACAATTAAGCATAAACCAGTCATCTCTTCAGCTGAGGCAGTGTGATTTCATCTGACTGTTTTGCTACCACTCTTTTGACCCCAGGGACATTTTGACATGACCTAAAAAGATCATTCAGCCTTCAGCTATTTTTATTCTAAGTAATGTGCTCAACAAATATCCTTCCCTCTCCCCAGGGTATCAGCTCTTCCTAGAACTCCCAGATCCCAGGGAAAGATGTCTGCACAGAAAGGTTAGAGAGAGAGTGAGGAATCGTGAGGAATCAGCCTGATTAATGACATATTTTGTGTTCCTATCTTATGCAGGCAGAGGATGTGGCATTGTTAAACACAGTTCTCGCAAGATGGTCCTACCCATAAACACCACGTCAAACTGTGAGACAGGAATTTGTCTCACCATCAACTCATTTGGTCATTCTGGGACTTCAGAAAGCCTTGAAGTGTGTGTGAGGAAGGAAGAATAAAAAGGAAAGTTTACCAGTGCCATAGTCTTCACACTTCTAAAGTCCAGGCTCCATTCTGCCTTGTCATTTAGTGAGATGTTTGAGAGGTGTGTGGCAAGTGAAAGTGGCTTTAGAGCTCAGCGGTGTTCACCTCACTTACCATGCATCTACTTCTGTGATGAATTCTCTATATGTAGAGGACTATTTTTGCAACAGATGCACTGAGTCTTGTTTCTCTCATGGCTAAAGTAAAAATAATAATTGCTTTGTTATAGGATTTCTCTAAGAGTGGACGGAACCGCTGCTGATTCTTGAGGACAGTGTCTAATGCATTATTGATGACATGTGTGAGTTCATTGCTTGGTACTCCTGAGAATTGTAACACTAAGTGAATAGGATGCATTTAATTGTTCCACACGGAGCCAGATATTGGGACTTAAGCACTGGTACTTCATCAGGACTGCTGCTCGCCTTCCTGCCAGCCACTGCACCCTTTCTTACTAAGAAGAAGCTGAGAGTCTCTGACTTTAATGGCTTTTTCTGAATTAGTGACAGAAATTGAATTTAAACTAAGATTAACAGATTTAACAAATAAATATGTAGGATGCCCAGGGTAACCAAAACTTCAGATAAGAAATAATTCCTCATTGAGACACAACCCAATAATAAAAAATAAATTGTCATCCACTAAAGGCAACTTTAGCTGGGCATGTGCATTTCATCTGAAAACCCAGATGTGGACAAGAACCTTCTGACTCAGAGCCCAGGGCTGTTTCCAGGTTGCAGGTTGTCATGGGCTTCAGGAAAAGCGAAGCTGTGCAAGGCAGGGGAGCTGGGAGTGGGAGGACAGCTCTGTGTGTGTGTGTGTGTGTGTGTATGTGTGTGTGTGTGTGTGTGTAAACATGGTCAAGCGTCCCTTGCCTGGCTCGTCCCTTGCCTGGCTCGTTCACTGAAGCCCTATGGAAATAAGATGCACCCCACTGGGGGGAAGGACATGTGCCTAGCCGGGGAGCAGCATTTTTCACACTCCGAAGAATACATGACTGATGGCTAGTTCCTCTAGCTGGCGGCTTGCCTGCCATTCTTGTAGGTGTCAGGAAACATGGAGCTCTCAACGAGCTCAAACTTATCAACATCTTGGTTTTTCTTCCCTACTAGACCTGTCTTATCCAAAGTATGTGATTCTCCATGTGTATGCATGGTTAGCCTGAATTACTTGCAAAGAGTGTGCTAGCTTGCAAATAGGATGATTTACAAAGTTTCAAGGTCAAGGTCCTTTCTTCCTTGTTGAAAACAGCTATGGCTTCATGGGGGTGTGCCCTTCAGAAAATTTAGCCTGCACAGTGCCAGCGCAATCTGCCTTTCCAGTTACCACGATGTAGCTCAATACTGAACCACAGAGAACACCCCTTTGTTCCTCTCTGGTAATGTACCGTTTCCATCAAATCCAAACACACATGGTTAGAATCCTAACACTCTACACACTCTTTCTGAAATTTTCTCTGACAATAACAGGGTTAAAGGCACAGTATCGGGATAGCTCTGCCCCTGAGACACACCCATGGGTGAAACTGTCCAGCTGCCAAAGGGATTGCTGTAAAACAAGGCTGTGCTTGAACTGCAGAGTTAATGAACAAGTTAGTGCAGAGCAATCGAAACTCCCCTTCTGCCAGGAAAGATCGGCAGAAACCGTGAATGGGTGGGGGCAGAGGACTAGAAGGTAAACGGACTGTTTTGATTTGAAGAAAGGCTGATTGTTTTTCGTAAAAATCCCCACAGACCTGGCAGCAATTATTAAAGAAATTATTACAGAAGTTAAGGGCAGGGAGATTTCAAATGAATATGCAAAAGACTAAAGTCATGTTTAATGCAAAAAAGTAAGCACACAGTAGAAATAATTAAAAGCTGTTAAAGCATATGTCTGTTTGGCTGACACATATATTATTGAAAAGCAAAAAACTATATAGCCAGTTGCCTCTAGGAATATGTCTTTGCCACAGACCGCTTCAGTTAGTAACTGTGTACAGTAATACCTTACATCCATGGAACACATCATTCCGCATTGTGTCTTCGCTTCTGTGACTATGAACGAATAATGGCGTGAACCATCCATTCCCTTCTCGTCCTCCTTCCTCTTCTTTTGCCCTGCCCCCATGTTGGGTTTATTTCTCCCTCATGAAGTTGAGGAGCTCATTCCAGGATTGGTATGGGACACCCAGACCCTCCTGCCTTGAGCACTGCCACACCTGCCTAGTCAGGGGGTCTCCAGCACCAGTCCCCCACTGCCAGCGGGAATTGGGGAGGAAGAGCAGGTGCCCTCTCCATTTCAGGAGATTTCTGGGAGCCTCAGCCCTTCTCCCACTCACCACTCGCCCAGCATCTGGGAAAGTCGACTTGATTCAGAGGCACCAGGCAGAGCCCCTCAAATATCAGACCCTTTCTACTGAGGAGAGACAAACAGCAGTGCAGGCGTATAATGCAGCTGCAAAAGGAGGCTGGGAGAGGAGAACCTGAAGTTTGAGGCTGGCCTGAGCATTTTAGTGAGATCCTGTCTCAAAATAAAATATAAAAAATGTTAAAAATGTAACAGTGCTTTGGTGTCTGAAAGTTCAATTTCTGGTACTAGGAAAGAAGGGGGATGGAGAATGACAAAGCAAAGCAAACAGACTGGGAAAAAGAAAGCAAAATGGGGGAGAAACTGTCTATACCTTCAACAGGGCCCTCAAAGATCCCAAAATAAATTAATTACAGATATCTATCAGGTCAGGTACCAACACATGCCTTAGCTTAGCAGCAGACCAAATATAAAATAATTCTTAACATAATCATTCCATTCATTTTCCCCATGGAATCATTCCATTCCATTTCATTTTATAATTAATAAATTAAATTTATTAATTGTATTACAGAATAAGATCTATTGACACTTAATAAAGCAATTATTAATAATCATTGTTCACAAAGACCACCTCTTTTGAACTTGACTTTCTAGCAATATCTGTGAAGGTGGCCTTCATAATAGCAATGGAAACACAGTGTAGGTGTTACTTAAACTATCACCTCACTCCTCAGCCATAATCAAGGTGGTGGCAGGATGTGATTAGCTTTTATGTGGTATAGGTAGGAGCTGACATATGAACTCCTTGTACTTGCCAGGTTAGTTGAGAGTCAACAAGAGATTGGAAAAAGAATTTGATTTGGGATCCTAGATTAGTCTGAAAAAAACAGGAAGGTGCCGGTGGCCTATTCCATCGTCTTAAGTAAAGAATATAGCACACTGAGACCATGTCACAGTTTCACCTGTGTTGGAGACATCGGGAGAATGTAGCTCATCACGGCAGTTGCTCTTAACTCAATCATCTTTAAGATGTCAGCTCACGGAAACATCAGCATTCAAAAATTAAAATCTTCTAATTTTACTTTGTGTATTTATGTTAGTCAGCTTTCTTATCACTGAGACAGAGTGTCCAACATGCACAGCTCAGGAGGAGAGGTTTAATATGTTTGCGGTTTCACTCTAGCTCTAAGGGAAAGTCACCATGCTAGGAGCTGCTTACCTTACAGAGACTAATGCACAGAATGGGGAGCCTGGCAGGGGGAGGTGAGGAACTGGATACAGACCCCAGGCCATGCATCCATGACCCACCCAGACACACCTAGCAGGGTGTCCCATGATTCCCTGGGGCAGATCCCAAAGCCAATTAAGTTGATACTCCACCCTAACTACACACTATTTTATCAAGTTTGATGTGTTTTATTATGAAAATAGTGCAAAATTACTCATGGTACTATCAGATACTTGAGTTTCTCCAGTCCGGCTGCCCATGCTAACCTGTTGAGAAAATTTGTTTCTAAATACAGATTCTCACATTAATACCTGCAAATTATACTTTCAAGGAGATGACCCATCTTCATCACTCCCCCAAATCCAATAAGTAGACTTTGAGGCAGTCATTCTGACATTATTTCTTGGAAAAGGATTTGGAAAATATTAACCAAAACTTTTCAGAATATTCCCTTAATATTTGTAGGATGTAAAAATTTAAGAGGCAAGTTTCTCCAGCAAAATCAGAGGAAAGAACAATTAAATAAATAAAATGGGATTTAGAAGACCTATGACAAGGTTTTGTTTTGTTTTTGTATTTTTATTTTACTATGTAAGTGTTTTACTCATAACAAACACATTCAAACTAATATCTGTTCCTTAAGAACTTCCTAATACCCAGATGACTTTCCCTTTATTCTTGGCCATTCCATAAGTAGCCTCTTAGCTCTAGTTCATCACACTGGCTCCTCCACTTTTATAAATGCACAATCGAATCTATAAATCATGACTCAAGATTAAAACTTGACAGAGAGCTCAAAAGCTCATTGATAAAGTATGTGGTTATCAAGAGATTGGCTCTTCTATTACCATCTCCAAAGGCACTCCCACCAGTGCTTACCCTTGTCTTACTTGGTTTCATCATATATCACACTTCAAACATGAAATGTTACATTGAATGAATGAGAAATTTATGTAAATGTAAATCTATGACCTTATTCTGTGTCCCAAATTACAATTTATTTAAACTACTGCCTACAAAACTGTGGATTGAAATTTTAACAGTCACTGGGTTACAGATTTTGTCATTTCCTCCTCATCTAGAGATAACCAGGGGCTGCTTCCTGGAGGTGTGTGATGTGTCTCCCACACAATTGCCTCCTCCTCTCTCCTTGAAGATCAGCTCCTCACCTGGAAAAACCTTTCCACTGGGTCAGCCCACCATATCACTTATTCTGATTTGCCACTTTTCTCTTGTTGCTGGGACAAAATATCTGACACTCAAAATGAAGGAAGGAAAAGTTTATTTAGCTTACAGTTTGTGGCGCTTTCAGTCCATAATCAGGTGGCTCCAAGGCAAAGTGGCATGGCATCAGCGCAACACTTTAGGACAGAAAACCACAAAAGCCGCCAAAGCAAAAGACAGGAAGAACAAGCCTCTTTTCTTCCTTTATATTGTTCACTGGACACCCTCTCTCCCTGGGCATAGCACTCACAAAATCGCTTTGCCTTTCTCTTGCACAAAATGAGGATATTTACAAAGTAAGGATCCTGACTCCCTGCTGAGTTTCTCTGTTAAACTTATCTAAATTTCTCAAGTTGACACAATGTATCACCAATAGCAATCCACCCCTTGTCAACTTGGCACCAGGCATATTTCTTTAAACCAGTCTCCAGATGCAAAGACATGGTTTTTCTTAGCATTTCACAACTTTAACATTACACCACAGGTTTGACAATCTTTAAGAGCAAGTATAAGTCTATCCACATTATATTACATTAGAATTATAACATTCTGTCGTTGGCCCCACAAAGACTCATGCACATCCCTTTATACAAAAGGCATTTATTCCATCTGCAAGAGTTGCCAAAGTCCTAACAGTTTCAGTATTGCTGAAAAGTTCAAGTCCCAAGTCTCCTCCAAACTGTAAGACAAGCTTTAGCTGCAAGCCCCTGTACAAATAAAAACAAAGTTAAACATTTGCAAGGTGCCATGGCCCGGGATAAATATTCACACTCCAAAAGTTACAAACACGAGGAAACAAAGGATTGGGGTAAAATCAAGTCCAAAATCCTGTAGAGCAAACATTAAGTCTGGCGTCTGAAGCAATCTGGCAAATTGTGAGCTCCAAAGGGCTTATTTGGTTCCACCCCTGTGGCACTGCTGATGGTCAAGGCTTCCACAGCTTCTCTCTTAGACCTGCTTTGCTCCCCCCTTGCAGGTTTCCTTAGATGATCCATGTTCCTGGCTTTTCCAAACTTCTGGGATCTCCACTGTATCTTTGGCTTCACACACAGATTGACACACTGCCCTCTCAGAGGCACACTGTCTGACCTCCCAAGCTTTCTGAAATTGGGGTGGAAGCCTTTTCGACCTCAGAACTGTTCTATTTTGTATGCACCTAAAACCAGCACCATGATGCCAAAGTCCGCTGCCAGCTGGAGTAGTATCAAGGCTCTCCTCTCTCTTGGCTGTAGGGAGCTAGCACCTGGATCACTGGGCACTCTGAATCCAATTCTGAGGAACAAGTTTCTTATGCTGCTGCCATTCTGGAACATGGTGTGCTGCAGCTTTCACCTCAAAGCAAAGTCTGTCACATTTACAGTTTTGAGGTTGCAAAGGTTCTAGGCTTAACTGCCTTTTATGATGCCTCCAGGCCATCTTTTCTATTCTCCTATTCCTTCCCCACAATTAAGATTTCTTCAGGTTTTGTTGTAGGTCACAGCTTTATTGGCACTTCCTTTCTAGCCAAACTCACATTTTAATCATCCTGCTGGGCTCTCTGCTCTTGACTTGCAACATAAATCTGGCTAAAAAGCCCCCCCAAAAGCCATGCCACCACCTCAACATTAAACTGCCTTAAAATTTCTTCTGTCAGATTAACTAGTCCACTATACTTAATCTTAGACTCAGGCAAAGTCTCTGGACATGAGCAAAATGCAGACAAATTTTTAACAATTCGTAACACACATCATCTGGGGTCCAACAACCAGTGCAGACCTTCTTTCCAACAGAAACTTCCAAAGGCTGGAAATTACTGGTTTTGTGGTCTTCAGAATCTCCCATACAGAACAGCCTCAGCCATTCCCAAGCTATTCTTTCAGGCAACTTCTCTGAACCTTTCCAAATTCTTCCCACAAGCTATTTCCAAAGGCTCTTGAACCACACAGTCAGATACAGTCACCGAAATGACCCTCTCCACTGGTACCAAATTCTGTCTTGCTTACTTTTTTCTCATTGAAAGGAGAAAATAGCCGACACTCAGAATGAAGAAAAGAAAGGTTTATTTAGCTCACAGTTTGTGGAGGTTTCATCCACAATCAGCTGGCTCCAAGGCAAGGTGGCATGGCACTGGGACAATACTTCAAGACAGCAAACCACAAAAGCAGCCAGAGCAAAACGGGGAAAGAGCAAGTCTCTTTTCCTCCCTTATATTGTACACCAGCCACCTCTCCCCCTTCAGGGTGGGTGTAGTACTCACAAAATCCCTGTGACCTCCTTTTACACAGGATGGGGTTATTTACAAAGAAAGGCTCCTGACTTCCTGCTGAGCCTCTCTGTTAAACTTCTAAATTTCTCAAATTGATACAATGTATCAACCATAACCTCCAAGAAGCTGACCACTGATGAGCAAACGCATTCAAGGCTTTTCTGTGAAGTTACACCTTAAATCTCAGATGGACATTTTGCACTGCCCAGCAGTCCTGCTTTGCTTCCCCATTGTTTGTCTTCATAGTCTATAATACCATACAAATAAAATGATGCTTCTTCCATTCGCCCTCCACCTCCAGCCCATACATCTATTCTGCCTGCTCTGGTATGATATTTTTGTCCTTGGTTCTTATCTCAGAACCTCATTGCCAAGGCAGACCATAGAAACTAGATTTTCTCTTCCCCAAGGAGGCTCATAGAAACTCTGATCTGCCCGTATCTTTTGGTCTTGGAGGGGGTCATAAGTCAATTTTCTGATCTATTCTGTTCAGTAATTGGTCTTAAAGCCCTCTTCATTCCAGGGGTTCCTGCCTCTTGCCTTGGAGGCAGAGATGCTGTGCAGAGAAAGGAAAAGAATTTGAGTAGGTTTTTCTAGGTTTCCCTACTTCATCTACTAGCATCAGATTATCAAAGAAGTCCCTGTGAAAACCCAAAAGGGAAAAATTTAGAGAGTTTTGGGGTAGTTAAACCCTTGGGTGCCTTCCCCTGACTTCTGTGAACTGCTGGAGCAAACTGATCAAGATGTGGTGGGGAGAATCCCATCTACAGCAGTCACTCAGAAGCACAAATGAAGCCACCTGGGGCTTAGAACTGGCATCTAACATCAAGGGAGTGAGTAGAGAGACCTCTCATTTAGGGCAAACTCTCACTGTGGAGGCTGACTCTGTCTCCGGATGTGGACGCCAACTGCTTGATGTAGAACTAAACTTAATCGGAGGATACCAGGCTCATTTCCTGCAGCGCTGACTGCTTGCTTGCACGTAGAAAGAAACCTCCATGGCTTCACTTTCTCGGCTCACCGAGTACTGATCCTAATGTGAGAACAGGGGAATGACACAGACCACCCTATCAGTCAGTTAGAGTAGAATGTCTAACCCTGCTCTCTCTGATTTATTAACAGTGCAAAGTGCATCTGGTACAGTCAGATCTGCAATCTTATTGTTACCAAGACATTTTCCTGAGGCCAGTGACACATTTGCTGCCTATGTCCTAGTCTCTTGCATATGTCCTAGTCTTGACGTACTCCATGTCTCCCCTACAGCAGGGTTCGACCTCTTACACTGTCCTTCAGGCGCTTCACCACACCAGCCCATGGCCGAATCTTGGAGCCATCTCTCTTCCTTAGCTTCAACATCACCAAAGCAATTTTGCTTATTTCTGTGCCTTTAAATATTCTTTACTGAAGACACCCAAGCCTGTGGAGATGCCCTGCACTCTTCTTGACATCTTCTGCATGACTTACAGATATCCCAGAAAGGGTGCTCTGAGCCAAGCTCTTATTTTCCATGCCCCTTAAAAATCACTTCCACTTCAATTATTTAAGAAAAAAAGCCTTGCTCTTGATTCCATATCTAATCTCAACCACCATGCATATATTTTTCAGGAGAAAATAAACACATATATAATAAAAGAGAACTGCTGAAAAAATTATGTGAAATTACATGAAAACTCAAAGCCATAATAAAAGATAATTGAACTAAAAAGATAATAATGCTGACAATTTGTACCAGGATAAATGAGGAAACAAGTTATAACAGGAACTCCCATCCTGCAATAGTAGTGTTATGGTTTATATCAGCTGCTCCCCCTGCCTAGCTTCATGCAATCATGGATGTGGCCAAATCTAGCATTTGTGATTGGTTCATTGTCTAGCACTTGGATTGGTGGTATGAATGCTACACTCATCCAGGGATGGAGCCAGCATACACTG
Organism: Dolichotis patagonum; assembly: GCA_004027295.1. Classification (NCBI taxonomy): domain Eukaryota; kingdom Metazoa; phylum Chordata; class Mammalia; order Rodentia; family Caviidae; genus Dolichotis; species Dolichotis patagonum. The sequence continues at coordinate 25,224 of PVJX010008203.1, read as the reverse complement.
TAACAGCACAAAGAAGATGTGTCTTTCTCTCTCTTTTGTGCGGTTCACCCTTGTGGTTTTGCAGTGGCCATGAACAGCAGTCCCTTATACCTGCCACCCTGCCTTGTAGCCAGCTGAGTATGGACTGAAACCTCCAAAATTGTAAGAGGTTTGGAAACTTCCAAAATTGTAAGAAATAACAAATTTGAAGGTTTGGAAACCTCCAAATTGTAAGAAGTAAACCTTCCCTTCCCTAATTTTGGGCATCAGGTATTTTGTCTCAACAATGACAGAAAAGCAATCAAGGCAAGTAGAAATGGTTACTCCTGCAGGTGGTCCTTCCACATGAAGAAACCTGATAGTCATCTCCACTTAAGTTCTCAGAGCTGAATTTTGAATAAAACAAAGAACCTTGAATCAAATTTTGAGTTGTGTTGGTATGTCTAGATCACAAGAGAGCTTTGAGCTTTTTAAGGGGATATAATCAAGTTCCTTCCTAGAGGTTTGATGATACCACTGGGCCACTGCTTTTCTTTAATAATCACACTTCAACTGCCACTCCCTTCTCATTCTAACTGTAAAATAATATAACCATGATGGTTACATTTTATAGCATCATAAATTATATGCAAATGGGGAAATTTAGGAGAATGGAAACGTGTTAGCATTGTGCATGATTAGACATAGCAGTAATTTACAAGCTATGGGATCCAAATATATGGCAAGTGTAAGAGAATGTTTACCTGGGCAAAGGGCACACTGCATTGAGAAAAAAAGCACAATCCTCAATGAGCTGAAATATCTCACACATTCCTCTCCTCTCATACATTTCAAAGGATCACAAAATTTAGAGTTATGTTTGGAAATTATGTGTAGTATTTTTCTTAAAAATGACAGTTACTAAATAATTGCAAAATATAATTACTCTCAGGGTTGGCTCATGAGAGTTTTCAGTGTTCTTCACAGACAAGTATGAATTCATACCTCAAGACTTATAGCAGGATAACTTTTAGAGAACTTGAAGATATTAATGCAAACTATGAATAAATATATAGAATAAACCATAGAAAGATATTTAAAAAATAGTTTTAGATAAGTAAAGTATTTCCAATATAACATTAAAACTAAAAACTATAAAAATCAATAATTATTGATTCATGCTACATAAAACAAAAAAAAACCAAAATCAAAACACAAGTAATAAACTATAAAGATCTTTGAGATCCATTCTACACATGGCTTTTCTCATTAATATATAAAAAGCTCCAATAAATCAATAAGGAAATTCAAACAACTGAATGAATAGAAGGGCAAATTTTATAATCAGATAGGTTAATTACAGGAAATACAAGTAGATTTTAAGTGAAAATATATTCAAGCTCATTTGTTATAACAAGTACAAATTAAAGCCCTTTGGAGATATTTTATGACAATCATTTTGTCAAAGAACAAATGTTTAATAAGAATTCTATTGTCAAAGTTAAAGAGGAAATAGTAAATTCCCAATGTCAATGACAGTATATATAGAAACACTTTACCAAATGAAATTTAGTAATGGCATAAAAGTTAAAATGTATGCATTGTACCTAGTGTTTCTACTTTTAAAAATTTATCAAATAGATAAAATCCACACACATATGAGATAAATTATTTGGAAGATCATTGCACCATTACTAGTGATAGCAAAAGGCTGGAAACAATCTAAATTCTCATTGTTAGGTCAGTAGTTAGATAAATTATAATGATTATAGTGCTATGTGTCTATAAAGAATGGCTAAACTCTTTATTGAACACTGCATTATCTTTTATTTCATATTGTTAAATTAAAAATAAGCAATATGCAAAAGAGTAAATACATTCAGTCATTGTGCAAGACAGGACAAAGTAGTCTGCGTTTCTTGTATGTGGAGAAGAGCAACTCTCAAACAGCGAACAAGAATCTAATACTATTGGTTGAATCTTGAGAACTGGATGGAGAAGGGAGTTCTGTGGAATTTTTTTATGCGCATTGTATTTTTAAAAACAAAGAGCATTATAAAGTACATTGTAACTGAAAAGTATTTGACAGTGACAGTTCTAGCCTCATTCTCTGGGTCCCAGCCAGACATGGGACTCCTGGGGGAGGTGTCAAGTTTTCCTGGGTGTGGAAGCTCAACACTGGTTGGGGCAGCCTATGTGCCTGCAGCTTTGGTAAGATACAGACTGATTCCACTGGGAAGGGAAGAAAGGAAAATAGGAATGCTGATTTCCAGAATATGAGACAGCATGAAGATCAGAAAACAGCATATCCAGCAACCTCAGAGGCTGAAAAAGAAATAGAAAGAGAGTTGAACCCAGAGGAAAGTAAGGGAGTAGAGAGGTGGATGGGTGAGGAGCTAAGAGAGGAATTGGAAAGTTCTAAGGAGTTTGGGCTTTTAGTTGAGCACACAAAGTTGAGCCAAGAAAGGACTTCTAACTCAGGACTAATATGGGGGCTTGAACTTGAAAACACTGTTCTGCTGACAAAGTGTGAGATGGACTCATGTCAACCAAAGACCAAGCTGGGCAAAGACCAAGCCATACTGTAGGCAATGCCTTTTGGAGGACATGGTGCAGCTTGTGAGAGTCCTCATTCCCAAACTTAACTGTAGGATGGTTGACTAAAGCATTCATCCTTGATGAATATTTACATTCAGTTCAATTGATTTTATTTCTACAAATGTTTTGCCATCTCTCTTAGCCTCTGTAATTCTGAGTCACTGGATTCAGAATTAGCAAGTGTCTTGTAGTAAAGAGAGTCCTGTCTACCAGGGTTTCTAAGATGGAGGCCCTCAGCATCACCTTGCTCTATTCTAGAATGAAAGGCAAATATGGGATTCCCAGTCATGCTGAAGTGTCATATATAAAGCAAATAACTTCTGAAATAAACATGTCTCGTGCAAGATTTGGGGTAAACTTATACTATTACCTATTACTTATTAGAAACTCAAATTTAATTTTATCCTGTATTTTTATTTGTGAAATCTGGATATCTTACCCTGGTCACTCTACAATGTTTCTAAAACATTTTTTTGTGATATGTGATGTATAATATATTTATATACAATATATTTATATTATTATATTCCATATTAATTTCTTACTAAGTTTTTGCTATATGAAATATTTATGTACTGCAAAATAGCAGTACATTTGATATAAATGTATATTCAATTTACTGAATGATATATGCATTGTATGTTTGTTAATAGGTATGTTTAACATATTACGCATGTTAGTATTTAATGCACTTTGTCTTCATGTAAAAGTAGTGTGCCTCATTGATTTGAGCTAGAACATGACCTCGAAGAGAGTCAGAAAAGACCTACTTGGGGTCTGCTAGCAGAGTTCTCCTCTCACCACTGTGATAGATATTTTTAGCTGGCCGGGATTCCCAGAGGACAGGACATGGCTGTTTATCTTGTTTCCCTGATACTTGACATAAAGAGAATGCTGAATTAATGTTAGTCAGATGGACATGAACTACGGGGTCCTCTTAGCACTAACATGCGTACCCGGCCATCCAACCTGTGCCTGTGGTGTTACCTAGGTGTGACATAGCTGAATCTTCCCTACCCGTGAGTCTCATCGATCATTGTCTCAGACTTCAGTAAGAGAATTCCCCCGAGATATGAGGAGTGTCAGCAATTTTTCTTCTCTAAATATCAATCATCTAGTTCTTGAACAGGTTTTATTTGAAATAAATGTGCTCATTGTGAACTCACTCGCTCTCCCTTTTTATTCTAACAGGGAGCAAGTCCAGACCCTCAGGCCTACTTACTCAGATCTGATGGACGCAGAGCTGGAATTGCACATTAATGATCTCTGCACACATTGTACACACTGAGCGATGATGGCTTGGGCTGCCCAGCCTGTTTTATTGTTCTAAAGAAATAATGGGCTGCAGACACTTTACTGCTAAGAAAATGGAATGATCAGTAGCTTAATTGAGCAGAACATAAATGACCCTATTTAAATCTCTTAAAATCTGCAGAGGAAACAAATCTCTCCCCTGTTGGATATTAAATCAAAACAAATTATTAGAGAATTTCTCTACGTTCATGTAGCTCACTTCCTCCATGCTACCAAAACCCAAAAAAAAAGGCCTTTTAGAATAATACAAAAAGGCCTCTCTGAGCAAAACAGCATAATGCAAAACTCCAAGTAACTTTGCTTGAAGATAGAATATAACTTTCAGTTCTAAGAAAATCCAGGAGGTCCTGAAATACCCAGTAATTAAAATTACTCAGAGAGAATTACATAATGCAACTGGAGGCAATTTTTATATCTACACTTCATTAATCCAGCATTTCACAAGCACAAATTTCTGCATTGCCTTCTTCTTTAAAAAAAATTCAAGCTGCCAAAGACTAATTAGGTAAATCATCACTAGTATTATAGAATAAATTATCTCTTTATTTTCCTATTAGGTAGCTAAGTGATAATCTCCACATATTCCTTTCCTTCTCTTTTACAAGCCTCTTTTTTTAAAAATGCACACCTAGCACTCTGACTTATCAGAACTTCTCAAAATGCCCACCTTCCCTCCAGGAACAATTAAAAACAACTTAAGAATGAGCTAAATACCAGCTGAAATTCTATCACATGTGCTAAATTGTCAAGTCAGACTTCAAAAATTTTAATTTTCAAATCAGCATCTGAGAGGATTTTAAAGCGTTAGTTCTTATTTCTGCAATTTTTAAGTTTTTCCCCCTGAAGCCTAAGGAACTGTTTGAGACTAAGTGTCACAATGTATTTTCCAAGGGGGTCTTTTCTCAGTGAAATTTTGCTAGATTTTGATGGAGTCAAGCAGTTTTTGTACATTGTGTCTCTAGTTGGACATACTTATGCAACTGCACTTTTGTAGGACTTGGGTAACATTTTTAGAAAAGAGTGAACAGAGACATTTCTTACAGTGCTGGAAGCTGGGAAGTCCAGGGTCAAGAGGCTCCCATCTATGATGGACTTCCTTCTATGGCCTATGGCAAAAGACAGAGGCACCTTCCCAAGACAGAGAGAGAGAGACTGAAAGCTATTTGGAGGCCTGCTTGCGCACAACGTATTTTCCCATTTCTTGTGATACTGACTGTTCCCATTCTATGGCCTTTACAGGGAGTTATCAGTAAGAAATTCCTCAGCACACATGCAATGGAAAAGAGCAGCAGCAATGAAGATGCGTCACTGAAGAGTACCATTAGTTCCCCACATCTCTACTTAATCAAGTAAGTCAGTCTTCTTAGCAATTCTTTCACAGTATTTACTGTGACTTGTACCACTGTGGATTCCAGTTTTAGCTTTGCTACATGTACAGAACACATACACACACAATATTGCTACGGAGATGACCTCTGCAGTAATTCTATGCTAGAGAGAACATGAAGTGTTTATTCAATGCATTCATTGTGGAACCTCCCAAAACTGAACCTCATGTTCAAGAGCTACATGGGCTCTTGTGACCTTTTCCCTGGTTCCTCTATTTATAGTGTACAAATTTTGCCAAGCCTGGGTTAAGAACTATGTCAAACATTCAGACAACATTGCAGTGTTGAATTCCTGAACACAGACCATCTCCTGGGCTTTGGTTTCATAACTGTCATGTCCTCATGAATTGAAGGTTTGTGCTTCTATTTTGAACCGATCTGTTAGACTCATTAGCATTCTCGTTCACTTGCCCTACATAGCAGGAGCCAGTTCCCTGTTTAGGTGTGAGAGCAACAGCTGTGGAAAATATTCAAATTATATTGGTGACCTTGTTAACAAGGAATTTGTGGGCACATTTTCCTCTATTGGATTATAATTTATAAAAATACGATTTGGCCCCAGTGCTAGTAAAAATGGCTTAACTATTATTTTTATTGTCTGGACTGCTTTGTTCTTTTATTCTATAGTTGTTATTCCAATTACAGGAATAATCAAAACACATTTTACCATTCTCATTACAAGCCATATAATGTTTAATGCAACCAATGATTTAAAAGAAACATTAGAGTTCAGGATACAGCAATGGCAGTAAATGTCTTTAAAAATAAAGCAAATGAGTGTAGAAGCACTTCCATTCTCCCCACTGTGGTCCACGCATCTCTGACTTCCAGGATTGTGATGTCTCAGCACTCTGTCTGACTCCAGAAACCAGCTCTCCAATCCATCTTGATCGCTGGGACTATGTTAAAATTCTTTTGGTTCAGACATAACTGATCTTACCCCTTTCTGTCTCAAAAAACTTAAAGGCTTATTGGCAGACCAATGCCTCCTTCAAAAATTCCCCTGTGTCACCTGAAAGGTGCACATTTTACACTTCTCCTTTTATCTGAGCTCCTGGAAGTTCCTTTTTATGCCACAAGTTTCAGATTTAATAACCCTTAAAGGTACAGGCTCCTTTATCCATCCATTTGCTCCATAACTTTGAAAACTCAGTACACAACATGCAGTTCACTTCTGAAATTTCATCTTTTTGTACAGTGACTAACTAGAGAATGGGAGAAATCATCTACGGAGTATCACACATGTTCTCTGTTCAGCAGAAGTGTATTGTGACACATGAACAAGGTGCTCGAGAATAGGACGCACAATGAATGGTCTTTCCCAGGGAACCCCGGCAGATAGGTCTGGAAAGGGCAATGGAAACCAGTGATACCTTCATGCAGCATCTGATGTCTATTGATCATGCTGCCCACTGCATTATAGAGTAGCTTTTCAGCTACTCTGCAGCTACTCCACAGCTACTCAGTATGGTAGGCTACCTAAAGTTCCCTCTTCCCCCTAGCAGAGCACCTTGGGCATAGTAAGCTCCCGGTGGCATTTTACTGAGTCTGAGAACAGCATTTTGGTTGGCAGCACCTGTATTTGCTTCTGCTTCGAGATTCCCATGGCCCTGTCCCCTTGGCTCATCTGCCTGGCCATGCTTGGGCTGTGCTTTCCCACTGTGCAGCAGGCCCACCTGCTCTACTCCCTGGAAGTCTGCTTCCCACATCTCCAGGATGCTCCTGGGGCCCTGCGAGGACGCTCGTGCCAGCTGCTGGACACCGCTGCTTGGTACCTGGCAGTACTCCTTGTCTCCTCTCAGCCCCCAGGTGAAGCAAAGAGCTGCAGGTACTTGTTCCAAAATGAGCGGGGAGGCTATCACATGTGGTTTTGAAGCCTTGGGTTCTCTCTGAACTTCCTTTTCTTCTTTTTAGACAACCTATTTCTGCATCTCATTCTCCAATGGCTTCAAAAGATGTAGGTGTGAGGAACAGTAATATAATTTTATGTGTCTGTTTTAAGTATGTGCACATACTCACGGGTAATCATTCCACTGATTTGATGCTTTTTCAACTCATTTCAAATTAGCTCTTCTTTCAGATGAACAATATGCTGAGCAAACATTTTAACAAGGGCAGAAGAACAGAGCAGAGTCTAAGAGAAAAAAAAACCAGAAATTCCACAGCAACTGTCCACGAAGGGAGTAAAGCAGCCTGTGGACCTGGTTTTGCTTTTGGTTTTTGGCTGGATTCCCGCTGGTGAAGCTCTGCAACAGCTCACAAACCGATCAGATTTAGCGGCCTCTCCCACACAGGTGCCAAGGTTTATGTGGCTCACAGCGTTTTTCACAGAGAAAGGAGGAAGATGTCCGGGTTTTGTTTTTTTGATTCTCCACTTCAAGACTCTGTGAATTCCTCACCCGTTCTGCTGCTTTCTTTGTCTCTGTTTCACTCCCAGAAATTCTAAACTGTCCTGTATACACCTGTCTTGCAGGGTTAGTGGGCAAATTTTTCTTCATCCTGCCTACAGATAAGCATGAGAGTGAGCACTCTTCTGTGTAATAGAACATGTACATAAACATGTGTCTACATGCATGTACATGTGTACATGCACATTTGTCCCATACATGTGATCCTACATGTGTATTCAGCACCACAAAATAATACATGGCCCAGATTCTATGATACGACTCAAGCAAAACCATGAGATTAGAATTTGACACGTGATAGAAATGTTTTCTAAAGAGCACAAAAGGCAATTGTTGCATAAATTCTGGAAATTAGTTAAAAAGAAATAAATATTTCTCAATTTAAAGGTATTTTTAAAGTATAATATGTAAATATGATAACCATATTTAGTTATCATTAATATTAACCCCAAAATTTCAGTTTAAGCAACATTTCTCAAACTGTGTCCTGCTGATATGTATGTGTTAATTAATATAAATTAAGAAAATCTTTCAAAATAAGTTTGATAACAAAAATACCTGTCAAGTATTGGTTTAAACACAATATAATAGGTTCTTTCCTGTAAGATTTGGCAGCAGTTTTAATTTGCAAAAGTATATCGTGATTTTTTTAGAGGGAATGAGACTGGTGTTATGGACATTAGTCCAAGATCATCTGACTGTGGAACACTTTTCTTGTTTTAAAAATTAACAGCAACAAAAACCTCAGACTCCTTACCTCTCAAAACTATGGGAAATGCAAGCCTAGAAAAGCCAAAATTACAAAGAGTTGGAAAGGATTTAAACACAAGAAACTCAGAACTTTCGTCCTCTTTCCTTAATTTAAAAGTCTCAAGCTGTCTTGTACTTGGTGCAGTATCTCAATTCTAATATTGATTTATAACCAACACTTTTTAAAAATTACTTACTCTGCAATCAAAAAGCCAAAACTTCAGAGAATATAAAGTTCTCATGAAGTACATTATCACTGCACAAGGGAAATCATCTGAATTAGCACTTCTTGTTAGTGTACGTTCATCAGAACCTAGTGGACCAACGAGCTCCACACAGCTCCCTTAGTCTGTAATTCTATGGAGGACTAACAGTGAGGTATACAAATTTGCCATAAAGTCAACACAATTTATTTTTGTATTTCTGATAAGAGTTATGAAGTGGTAGTCATAAATCTGGGATATTCTCTTCCCAGTGCAGCTTTTCCAACTCAATGGGAGCCTAATGTGGTGTTCTCGCAGACTGAGAGGAGCCAGTATCATTCAAGGCCACCCTTACCTGAGCTTCATAGCACCTTGGAGCAAAATTAATTTACTTTTAAAATTCCTATTGCCATAACAACTCGGTACAGCTGTTCATGTGACTTGATGAGATTCCATAAGAAAAACCATTTTAGAGAAAAGGTAGAATAAATGGAGATCAACTGTCTTTAAATACTTCTATTCAAATATTAGTTGATAGCTGAAGGAAATGCTGACTGCATAAGAAGAGGCACAAGGCTTTGGTATTTTCTTTACTCGTTCTCTCTCTCTCTCTCTCTCTCTCTCTCTCTCTCTCTCTCTCTCTCTCTCTCTCCACTTTCTCTTTTGCCAAGATTTCCTTAAGTAGCTGTAGATTATAACTGTGGTTACAACAGGCTGAAACGAAACATTCTTTTTATTATAAAAATAATGATTTTTTTATCTTCAATGAAGTTTGTGATTGTGATCAAAATACATAAATTGGAATAGAATATACATCTACAGTGAATTTTGAATACAGTACCCTTGTATTTACACTGTTTTGAAACTGGAAATTCTGTTGCAAAATATTGAACAGTTAAAAGCCAGCGGTTGGGCTGGCCTTGCACTGAGCCACCACCCCAGCTTCAGTTCTCTCTCAGGCTGCCAATTCTGTTCTCCAACCAGGCACCAAGAGTGGGGCTTTAAACATGGCAAAATGTTTACAGCTTTTTTAAAGTTACCTAGCATCTCAGATCATTACTAGCACTTTGAATCTGCCATTGTGCCTAAAGCTCATTTGGTCACTCAGTTTTTTGATAAGTAAAAAGAAAATGTGTATTAATTGTGCAAATTTTAGAATATAGGGATCATAAACAAAGGACATAGCAAGCAAACATTTAATCTAGTCTCATTATCTGGAGAAATTCACATTCTGAGTATAGGACAGTTCCTTCTGGAATAGAATCTGTACCATTATCACAAAATTCAATATTCTCCCACAATGTATGTAGTGGCTCAGACTTTCTTAAACTTCTCAATCTGTTTAATATTTTCTACATTAAAATACTTTTGACAAACGTGACTGCATGTAGACATTCATGTATATACACACCTGTGGTAAGAGAGAAAGATAGGGTCAGAGAGAAGAGGAAAGCGAAGAATGAAGAAAGAAGACAGTAAGAAAAAGGAGGAGAATTTTGTGTTATTTTTAATGACTATTTTAATCAATAATCTTTCTTAAATATTTATATTATATCCATTTTTGCATTTAAATGATTGCATAAATGATATCAATACCCACGGATTTCCAATAAATCTCAATTCCTATAGCTGATTCTAAGGGGTAGAATTTCTGAGTTAATGTATCTAACTATGATTGAAACCTTTAATGCACATTGCCAAATTCTTTATGCAAAGACTGTGCCAATTGATGCTCTAAGCAGTCAGAAAGGAGCAGGATCTTTCCTTCCTGCTTAAGCATTATCATTAGATGTACTTCCCCAATTACTAAATTGGAGAAAAAGAGACTCCCTTTACATTGCATTTCTAAGTCACCAGTACAAAATTAAACGTTCACTGGAATACCAGCACCTCTCTGCCTTCTCCAGGTATGCTTTGGACAGGTTGTATAGAGCTGTCCCCAGTCCACCAGACATAGAATTCAAAATATCTTACTCGATTCCTTCTGGTCAAACCTTAACCTTTCAAGGCTGTTAATTCTGTCACATACGCTTGCGTGAATACACAGAGACAGAGAACAGCACACAACAGTGATGATAAGACCCTCAGACAATTGTGGAAGAGTTGGAGGGAAGCTTACATTTAGTACAATAAACAAGTGAAATTGGAACATTTTAATTCCGTTCTTAAAAGACTTTTGGCTCCTCTTCCATTTTCCATGAACAGCATCCTCTTTCAGAACTCCACTTCCTCTTTTCTTAAGGGCTCTTCAATTTCCTCCCATATTTTTGTATGAACATATGCCTACTCCTTGCCCCAAACTCACTCCACACTGCTTCTGTGTGCACTGAAAGATGTTTCAGTGCACTGGACTCCAGAAGGTGCTGGCCACTCAGCAAGAGAACGGGGAGCTCAGGGTGGATATTTTCTCTTTCCCTTAAGTTGACATTTTAGGAAGTCTAAATAAAAAGTTCATTTTAAAAATCAGAGATCCATAGCTCACCAACAACGTTGGCTGAGGGTAAGAGCAAATCGGCTCCTTAGATCTATGCTGGAAAAGCACTGGAGCACAGAATGCAGAACTGGATGTGGCAGAGTTAACCAGCAGAACAGTCCTCACTCGGAAGATATGGCTTGGGCAGTCAAGTTGCCATGGAGATGTTCTTATTTTGAGATAAAGCACAACTCCTAATAATGTTTAGCCACTGGTACTCCTTCTGTTCAATTCCTTTTATCAGTGAAAGTATAAAGTGGTTAGAGGTGAAATCTGTAAATTTACTGAACAACAACAAAAACATTTTCCCATGCATCTTGAGATATAAATTAAGCCCAGCATTTCTGATGTGTTGCTCAGAATACTGGTTGTATAGGATGTTAGCAAATGTGACTAGAAAATATAAATGCAGCCCACATGCTCAGGTAAGCCTGGTAAATACTGCATCGAATGATATGGGGCTGATTTTCATATCACACCCTCCCTCACCCTGTCATGTGGGCTAGGAAAATACTGTCATGATCTGAGACCTGTTTGGCCATGTAGTCCCTTCAAGGAGAAGCTCAGGAAGCATAGTTTTTCTCTTCCACAGAAAGGGCTAGGGGAAAATGATGAGTGCAATGAGAGGAGGGCGTTCTGAAGATAATTCATGCCCTATAGCACATTCAGCATTCAGTAGCCCAGATTCCCAGAACGGTTTGAAATATTACAATCTTTGGCCATAGCCTGGGGTTCGGTATATTATTTGGGTGAATCCCATACACATATCTGTGCATATTTACAGATTCAAAACCCCCAGTTTTTCTTGAGGACCGTGACCATGTCCAACTTCATTCTTCTAGAATTCACAAGATCAATTCACATTGAAAAGATATTCATAGCACTATGCTGTAGCACATTTATTCTATAATAGCATAATTACATTTGGTTCTTTATACTCATACTTGTTATCCTTCAGGCTACATAATCTGTCCTACTGAATGAATTGGTCAATTCAATAATGATCCATGTTAGAGCAGTAATCTATTCTAATTATTTTGGTCATGATTTACTATATCCTATTAATAATCACTCACTCAGGAGGTTAAAATTTTTCACATTATCTTTTATATTACATGTAATTTTCCTATATATAGTTTTAAAATTGTTCAGTTTGCATAGAAATGAGTTCTCATTTTGAAGTCTCATTTTGTTTTAAAACATCTCATGTAGCTCATTATAGGTCAATTGAATGAAACATTTTTCTCCAAATTTTTTCTTCATAACATTGTATCTTCATAACATTTTATTTTTTCCTCCATCTACTATATTATAAGTAGTTAAACCAAATATTTACCCTCATGTTGCACCTAAGTTACAAGAAACTTAAACAATTTCATGATTTGGGACCAAAGGTACTTTCTAACACTGGTAGAACTAAAATCCTAAATATGAACAAAACTTACTTAAAAAGAAAGAAATAAACATTTCTCTTGCTCCTCAATTTAGTGTTTGGTATTTGCACTCACTGTGCTTGAGGGTGATCTGGGATTTCTCAGATTCTCTTTAGAACTGTTTCCCTCCCTGGCTGATGAAAATTCTAAGCTGAGAACTGCATTGATATTAACACAATGTCCACAACTCCACAGCACAGTGGGCATTACCCAGGAAAAGTAATTCCTGTGATAAGATCAGTAAATTTTTATGAGTTTAGCTTTTTAAAAAAAAAACCTGCATAATGCTTTATACTTCTGAAATGTTTTAGAGTATTTTACAGAGGAAGAAAAGAAGGAAAGACTCGTCCTACACCTTGTCTTTAAGATGAGGCTTTGGGTATTTGTTGAAGTGAAATTTCCCATAGTGAACAGAGCTGCTGAGTCCTTGAAAACAGAGGAGCCCAGGCATCATCCTGCTAAACTTCTCCAGCCCTATGTCTGCCCAAAGTAGGAGGGCACAGCGGCGCTTTCAAGGAGCCTGGTCTTTCAGGAAAAACACTGGACTTTCCAGCTTGAAGGAGCTTGACGGAAGATATTCCTAGTTCACAGGAGGTGACATTAGAGAGAGAAACAGGGACCCTTCTCTATGTGCTGCTTATAGAAAATCCAGACTTTTCATAGGAGAAAATTTCTGCTGTGAGAAAACGTATAGTTGGTAGCACAAAGATGGTCCAAGGCAGGTCAGGGTCTCAAGAAGCTCCAGAAAGACTCACAGGTGTCATAGACCCTGAGTCTGTGATGACTTCTTTCTTAGACAGTGTAGACAAAGGCAAGTGATAAGAAAATGATTTCAGCAAGAGAGGACCAAGCTAGGACCAGAAAGTCTGATTATAACTAATACATGTCATCTGTTGATTTAAACTTAGGAAAAGCATCTCACGACTGCACATCTCATGGGCTCAAGGCCAAGGACACGGGAAATGAAGTTCTTGTTCTGAACTCCCAGTCCTCCTGGGAGAACGATGCCTCTAGCTGTGGGTGGGGAAACTTCTTCTAGTATCTGTACTACTTCCCAAGTCTTGAAGATCCTGAACAAACTACTATTCTCACATCCTCATGCTATTGTACAAGTCACCATTACTGTCTGGGCAAGTCAGCCTTGAGAAAGAAATGTGTTTGAATTACTCTGAGTTTGGAGGCTGAAGTGAGACACAAATTGAGGAGGTGTGGAGACTACTGGGGAATAAATTTGATTCTAATTAGATTGTAGCTGTGCATTTAATGATCAGGGAAACAAGACCTTGGCTTTTACCTTTAAGAAGTCAAGATCGATAGCATGTGAATAAAAGATTGACAAATATTTAGTTATTTAAAGACAGTTTTCTTTCAGCAAAAGAGCTAAGAAAAACTCCTTTTACTGGAAAAAAAAAGAAAAAAAAGGAGAGCATGAGAGAGGAAAGTTTGAGTTAGACTTTAATGCATGTTCTTGAGATACATCTTTTATACTACCTCCTAGGGCCCCATGTTGGCCTGCTAAGGGAAAACCTTACCAAGGGCAATGTGATAGAAAAATTCTAAACCATTCAGTTGCACTCAGAAAAGTCAAGGGAGAATCAAGCTTTCCATGAGGTCCAAGAGGGACAGACAAACATTTTTGAAGGAAAGACTACACAGTTACGATGATGACAGCACTGTTTTCCAGTGGCTAGCAATGCAACAGACACAGGCATCTTACAAGATGCTTCCCTCCTCCGTCACAGAAGCCTCTGATATTAGAACACAAATCCAGCTAAGATTACATGGTCATTGTAATTAATCCTGAATTGATTAATTTTCTATCATTGATTAGTTGATAAACCTAAAGGGCCAAATTGAGAATAACAGGTTTGTATTTGAAAACTGCTACACTGAGATGCCTTCTAAGGAGCTAATGTTTCATAAGACATGGGTCTCAGGCATTCCCAGGCGTCTCGCATGGTTAAAGAACGTCTCTGATGAATACCATCACCTTCTTTAAAAACTGGTTAAGAATCATTTTACTTCAGATCGTGTGATTGTTTGAGTGGTATGAATTAGAAGAAATAGGAGCAGAAAAAGGAAAAGAATATTTTAAGCACTGTGACAGAAATATGTGGGAGGATTTTAAGAGCATCCATGGATGGTAAGTACCTAGAAGTTTTCAAAATCATCGCTAGGAAGGTAAACTGGCTTTTAAACTGCCATAATGATGGGGTTGGTCCTAAAGGTGAAGAGTAGCAGGCATCAATTTGTCATCAAACGCCAAGGCTTTTGCTTCTCATCTTTCATGTTCTTTTTTCAGGAGCCCACAAAATTGCATCGCCTTTCTTCTCCTCCCCAGCTACCACTCTCCATGTCCTGTGTTCCAGCGGTGGCAGATGGCACAAGAAAAGGGCGTGGGCTTCTCAGATGTCACTGTCGGGCCTGCCCAAGCCTGGCTCTACAGCATTCCACTTCTTCTCTTTTATAGCTGCTGTTTAATGGTTTAATTTTCTTCCTGAAAACAGATATGGAAGTACAAAAAAAATTTTTGCATAATAATGGACATTATCAAGACACAAAATGTGACTCATTCAATTATGGCAATGAGAAGTAAAATAAATAAGTTCTTTTAGTATATTGAGTAGAATTAAATGCTTACTTGTTTATCTGCATCTGGAATACTACACAGTAAATAGGAACTTTACATTCAAAGGAGACTGGACTACATTCTGAGCCATTAACATGGGGTAGAATCTAAGGGAAAAATGCATCATGTATTACAAATTATGATTTTTAATAATAAAACAAACTACATTTTCAAGTTTGGAAAGTGCTGAATCTTCTTTTCCATGCGGGTTAAAATGATTATTAAGCTTCATAATTCCTAACAGTTCAGTTTACCAAATCATTTTACCAATGGTAAATTTGGAATGTATACATTTTCTTGAGATACTCTGTATGATATTCTTAACCCAGAGTGCAATAAGTACAGGGAAAATGATGTTTGCATCCTCCCAAAGATTGCATGGTAATACTGTTTGTTACAACCATATCTATTGATGCTTCTTCATTTGTTATTTTCCCAAAGTTTCTCTGGAAAAAAAACCTATAAAACATTTCGAGTCTAACCATCTTGATTTCATAATCACTGGTTAGCTCTCAGGAAAACAAAACGGAAGGCTTCTGAGTCGTGGTCAGTTTGTGAAAAATGGCAGAGAAGTGCCTTTTTGTTTTTCCAAAATGCATTGGTAAGGAAGAATCACCTGAGGAATACCTAGCCCTTCACTTCTCAGACCTCAGACTCTGAGGGAAGACACTGAGTTGTAAGAAAGTGATAATTCTCTCAACTGGAGTCTTTGTTATCCACAGGTACAACAGAATTTTTCAAAACATCCTTAATTTGTCCCAAGTAGTGATCAGTGGGTTCACCTGAAACAGAGCATCCCTGCCTTCTGCTACAGTTCCTCAAGAAGAAGAGTTTCAACTCCCCAGTATCTAACACTTGTCATCCACCCACCCAGAGCTTTCAGACTAAGATGCCTCATCAAGAAAACCATTACACCACTGTCCCTAAGTTTGCAAATCTAGGTAACCTGTGATGACTTTTTAAAATATCCCTGAGATATAAAAGAAGATGGATATATGTAATCAAGTAGAAGATCATTTTTTACTATACTTTTTCAACAATCCTTTGTACAACACTGTCAAAAAAATAAAGAAGAAGGAATTGTGAAACATGTTGTCATGGTAACAAAAATACTAAGCTCAGTGGAAAAGAAAAAGCTTGGAAAAATCAAAGATTTTGAGTACAGCTTTAAAAATGACTTGAAAATTATATATATATATATATATATATATATATATAGAGAGAGAGAGAGAGAGAGAGAGAGAGAAAGAGAAGGAGAAGGAGACACAGAGAGAGATTTTATGGAACTTTTTAGCTTTTTTAATGAGACCAGTGAAATGAAAATTAAATTTATAAATTTAATTAAAAAACAGGTACCCTTTATTCTAAAACTGAGATTTTTGTAGCTTTTTAATTTTGAATGGCTCACTCAGTAATCTAGTTTTCTGGGGATTTATTGTGCTTTTATCTTGGCCTCTAGCTCATCCAAATTATTACTGTCATCCCATTCATGCTGGCAAGCAGCTGCCCTGACTCTGCATTCTCTATTTTATTCTCACTGTTATTAATCTTCCCTTGGCCTCTCATGCCTTTCCTCACCTCAACTACATGAAATTAAACAAACCTTTACTGTTAAAAACCTGTGCTCAAGCCAGGCCAGCAACAACAATCGCCCAAAACTGTGGGTTAGGTTGCTGACCTTACTGAAGTAATTTATTTTGCTGTGGTCTCTGTTCTGCCCCTCAGAGGCCCTCCGCACTTCTCTATAGAAACCTAATGTCCAAGTGAACGAGTCTTCCAATGCCATCCTGAGGCCAAGTCCAGTAAAACAAAAAGATGAAAAGATGCTAAAACAAAGGGAAATGGCATATTCAACCCCTTCTGGGCATTCGCAAGACTTGAGGGAGACAGCAGCCTAAGAACATGGAGGCAAATTTTTACAAAGCGTATTACTGCGCACAGAACTCAGAAAACAAAGTTATATCCCAGATGAATCAGAGTGAGTGTGATGTTAAAATCTGTAGAATCAGAATTGGAAAGGATCCTAACAATTATTAACCCTAAACCAATTTCAGGTTATTAATATTACAGGGAAATGTGCCCGGGGATGCAGCTCAGCGGCCCAGCGCCTGCCGGCAAGCACGAAACACTGTATTAAAGGGCACTTTAAAAAATATTTTAATGAGTGAGGCTGGTGTGTTTGTCTTAAGATAGAAAGGTTTATTAGATTTTTTTAATTGAGTCACAGATCAATTCTGATGATGTTGATCAATATATGTGCCCCTAGCCAGCCAGTGTTCCATTCAAGAGGAAGAATGTTCTGATCACAGCACAAACTCCTCCTAGGAGTCCTTCCAGTAAATTCTCAACGATTACTGACAGTAACTGTATTGGTTGATTACATTAGAATAGTTTTGGCTGTTCATGGAATTCATATAAATGAGATCATGCAGAATATTGTCTAGATTCTTAGATCAACATGTTTATAACTCAACCACAATGCTACATTATCAGCAATTTACTCTTTTTGATTTTGGGTTAGTATTCCATTGTGTGATTACAGTTTACCCATTCTCTCTGTTGATAGAATTCTGTATCATTCTTATTTTGGGATCATGATGAATAAAAAAATGCTATCTTTTTTTTCAGTACTGAAGGTTGAATCCAAAGCCCTTGCTCTAAGCTACCCACCAGCCCTTTTTATTTTTAACTTGAAATGTGGTCACACTAAATTATCCAGGCTGTGCTCAAACTCACAATCCTCCTGCTTCAACCTCCAGAGTGCTAGAATTACAAATATACACCACCAACCCAGCCAAAACTTCGTATTTTTTATTCATGCATTTTTATTAGTAATGCCTAGAACTGACCTTCCTGAGCCACAGGATAGGTATGTGTTTAACTTTATAAAATTTGCTAGTTTTCCAAGGAAGTTGTACTGTTTTACATTCTTACTGTTAATGTATAGTATGAGTGTTCCCACACAGTGGTCATCAGTCTTTAATTGTTTTTTAACTTTATTGAAGTTGTAACTTATTTCACTTTTATGTTGCATTTTCCTGGTGGCTAAACCCTGAAAACACATTTTCTTGCATTTTTGTTATTGTTTTTCCTTCTTACCATTCATATTTTTTGTGCCTATTCCAAAATGTTAACAAAGTGAGAGAACAAAATCGTTCTTTCAAGTTTACAGTTGATACCGTTCTCCATGACTGTTTTTCTACTCTTCACCTCTGTTTGTTGGAAGTTTCCTTTCTGCATTAACATTTCAAGGTAGCTTAGTGAGAATCTATCATAGAATTTCTACTCCTTCACAATAATCCATCTTTTAGCTTATAAAGCAAGGCATTAATTGCTGTAGGTTCACAAGTTTTGAAGTTAGGTAGAGTCTTTCAAATTTATTCTTCAAGCAAAGTCTTGAATTTAAAAGACCATTAAACACTTTGGTATAAAGAAATATAATAGATGCACATATCAATTTATACATTAACATAAATGCAGTGCAAAGAAAGAAACTTTAAGTGGTGAAAAACATGGAGGAAACATATTGTGGGATGGAGGAACAATTCTACACTTTTAGTTTTATGCCTTGTTGGCAATATGTCTGATTCCTTCAAATTAATTCATTAGTGGCTTTACTTCCAGTTTTGAACAGTGTTAATGGTGATGTTATGAATCTTTTTCTTTAGTACTGAACAATACTTTAAAAATTGTAAAGTGCTTCTTACTTATATTTTATTTTTCTTTAGTAATAAATCATATTTAAAAATTTTAAAGTGCTTTTTACTCCAAAGAAATTTCCAGTTTTCCACTGATAGATGAGTTGATAGAGGATAAAATTTCAATTTGTTCATACTTCTCTTGATCAATAGTTATAGATTTACCCCACCAACAAAAGATATCATTGTCTCAGAGGATAATTAACATGTCCACATTCCTAGAGTCAGTAGGTGATACAGTTGTGATACAACTCTGATATTTAGCCACATTCATTTTTATAATGGAGAAACTGAGAAACAGTGTTACTGTCACTTGTCCACAGGTCTTAATGCTTGAAGCTGACTAATGACAAGTGGTAAGGACCACTGGTCTCCTCCAGGGAGGCCGTCTCCACATCAACAAAAAGAGCAGATCTGCAGTTGACTTTGCTGGCCAGTATGAAGGTGAGTGGCTCGGCTTCTGACCAGAGCCTCCATAGAAGCTTCAGTGTATGCCCCAGCAACATCAGGTGACTTTCTTCACAAATCTGCTTGAATTCTGTGAAGCTCAATCAGTCTGTCCCTCTCGTCAAAAAAATAAGATCTCAATAGAACGCCAAGGAAATACCACACATATCTATTACCAACTGGATCAGTTATTCAAAAAACCACACAGCAAGCCTTTATCTCATCCCAGAAACGCACAGCATCTTTTATTCACAAAACGGAAGTCATGAGAATCTCTGTCCTTCCACAACCAACTGTAACAATCCACAGTGAAGGCACAAACCTCCTGATAAAAATGATGCCACGCCATTTATTCCAGATGTCGTTCTCCATCGTAGTGGACAAGCTCTCATGATCTCATTGACTCAGGTGTGTGATCCATACCCTGACCCATTTCCTCTCCTGCGTAGATTTCTTCCTCTACCTAGAACCATGTCTGTATGTGACACATTCACTACACCTCTAAGCACAAAACCTCTCAGCTATCACATTTTGCCTGATTTGAGAGTTCACCATGTGCCTCTTCTCCCTTAGCCAAGTTTATCTCTGCTTTGTCCATGCTTCTCACTAAACATCCTCCCAGCCACAGAGCAGCGGCTTCATCAGTGTGCTGACAGAAATGTCCCTCCTCATCCCTCTGTCCACAGCACTGAACGCTGGATGAGAGTTCCCAACAAGATGCACTGATGTGCTGGCTTCACATCCAAAGTCTAATCTTGGTCCTCACCTTACATTGTAAATCCTTAAGAACAAGAACTGAGGGTTGTATTTTGTGATAATCCAATAGCCTATTTTTAGACCCCATATTACCTCCTTTTATACAGGGTTTAAAATAAAGGCTTTATGTGTTTTGAGAAAAATAAATGCTATTTTCCTTTAAAACAGTAACTTTCCCATAAACACGTGGTGTTGTCTGGAATATCATATAACAATTTAGGAAGAATGACTTCAGATAGTGAAAGTCAGACATGGTTTCCTGTTGTTTCTAAATTGAAAAATATCTACCCTGACTCTGAAGAGTTTGCAATAAACAGATACAGCCTTATTTATCCAGAGTCCCATGACCTTGTCTGGTCAGCCCCCAAACCCAGATGCCAAATCCTACTTTCAATTGTTTCTTGGGTCTTTAACTTGGTTGTATTACTGTCTTTAAAAGTGCACTTTATTATTAATTTGTAGCTACTTTTATCATTACTTCATGGTTTTCTGAGGTAAAAACTATATAATTTGGGATTTAGTAATCCTATATTATTCTATAAACTATAAATTATTTACAGCCAATATATGTTTACACATATCTACCTGTAAAATGTTGAACACACAAATCTGATGATGGCTACGTGCGTTTCTCACCACAGCACTGGTGAGGACCATGTGCAGCTACAACCACTGGAAATGCTTGTGTTTCCTTCCATTTGTTTCTCTTCCTTCATCAGCCTGGCTTGGCTTCCCCCTCTGGTCCTTTTCTATGCCATTTTTCCAAGATAACCCCTCTTTGTCTCATGATCTTGGTGGTAATTACAGAGACTCTTCTACTATGGTTCGAATGTTTTTGTCCACCCTGAAATTCATGTTGAAGCCTAATCTCGAATGCAGTAGTATCAGGAACAGTGGCCTTTGGCAAAAGCATGGGATTTGTGTCCTTGAGTTTGTCCGCTCTCCTCATTCTGCCTTTCTCCCTCTGAAGCCATGACATTTCCATACCCTGAAGATGCAGCCAGCCCTCACCAAACTGCCTTATTCTTGAATTTCGAGAGCCTCTGCAATGATGAAAAATACATTTCCATTCTTTCTAAATTACCCAGCCTCTGACATTCTGTTATTACCAACACAAAGACATTCTCATTACTCTTCTGTCTGTATGAGCTAGCCTAGGTCAGAAAACAAAACCTGGAATTTGGGGATATCTCAGCTAACTATGCCAAAAGACACATTTTATTTCCTCCACCCAGTGCTGTATTTTAAAAGGTGAATTGTTTGTTAACATTCAAAAAGTACACATACATAAAATGCAGATATTCTTTCCTAAAACCCAAGATATCAAGGCTAACATTTCCTCAAATCAATAATTGACAGGTATGTCATAGCTCTCTGCTGTTCCTGAAAGCGTGGAGCCCAGGGACAATTTTGACCCCACCAGAACCTGGTTGTAATTTTATTTATTTTTAACTCCTAACTCTTACAAGGCATTTCAATTCCTGAATTCCAGTTTCTGCAGTTTTCTATGCCAGCTTCTACCACTCTCTTACCCCACCTGGCTGCCTAGGACCAAGCACATAGCAAATCCATGAAGAAATGTATGGATGCACTTCCTTTATGTTCTACTTCTATTCCTAATTGTTCTGCAAAATACTAGATGTAGAAAGGTTCTCTTCACTCTGTGTGTCTCACAGTGCCTCCCCTCACAATCATTTGTTGTCTAGAAAGGGAGGCTGAGCTTTGGAGAAAAGAAAGAACATCTTCCAGGTGGAGTGCTACTGGAAATGTCTTCCCTGCTGTGTAGGAGTTATTACTGTGTTACACCATTATATGTCCCCTGAGCATTGCTGCCACCCAGGATTTTAGTACTTCACTACTTTATTTTCAGTGTGTCTCTGTGAGTAAGGATCAAGTGGTGCATTCATGTCAAGTGAAATTACCCAGTAGTCACTGCCTTTTTCTCTCACTTATCAAAGTTGACCCCAGGAGAGGGAAAGAAATGTAATATGTTTTGATTCAGGCTGCATTGTTAGTCATGATGACTTCCAGCTATTCATTTCTTTACTACTTTAGACTAAATTATATGATAATAGTGTAATCATCTCCTCCTATTGGTGGAAAATAACATTTAAAATTTTCCTTTCTGTGAAAAAAGACAAATTGATTTTGAATTCACCTGACACATGAAATTTTGAACATATTAAAAATTAATCCTTCCCACTTGTCTTTAGCAAAGTCATGTATGCTAATGTCTTCATCTGCTGCAGAACTCAAAAGTTTACATTTCTATCTTTATAATAATATTATTTTACCATAGAAAACACAGCATTTTGGCTTCTAAATATACCCATTTAATTATGTATGGCCTGAAAGCCATTTTTTTATTAGGTTAAGCTCTGATAGCTGATTAAAGTTGATAGCTGGCATCCCTTAGGATTTTCTTAAGCATTGGCTGATGTCAGAGCAGAATGCTTAAATTGCTTAATAGGAAAGAATTATAGGCTACTGCCATACACTCAGCAAACATGCATATGTATATTTAACCTTCAGACAGCAAAAGCTTCATGAGAAAAACACTATCACCCTTGGTAATAAATCCTTTTACTATAATGGTATCAATCTGCTTTTTCATTAATAACTCAGTAAAGAGCATTTTTTTTCTTGAAAACATTCCAGATGGGTTTCACAGAATAATATCAGGTTGAATCAACAGAACTGTTGTAATAAAACTAAATCGCACACACTAATTTCCCTTCTCTCATCAAAAACACAGTCGAGTCATGGGACTGGCAGTTTTCCTGTACTTGTCCTAGTGAATCTCTGCACCATCAGGGTGTCTCCCAGCCAAGAACACAAATATGACTAAACGAGCACACAAATAAACAATTATTCAGCACTAAGTGAATTCTCACCTATTATTCCCTAGGTTATAATCACTCAATGAATTTCTGTGTGTTATACTATAAAAACAAAAGAATTTCTTCTCCCTTTTCAGAACATTATGGGATTTTAAACAGAGTAACCAGGTAGTAGGGAATCTCTTGATTTACCTGCACCCTTTGACAAAAGCTTATAGGATTTTCAGAAATTTTCACTCAGAGAATTTACTCAGCAGTTACACTTGACACTGGTCATAGACAAGAATTCCCCAGCTGAAAATTGTCTCTAGTATTAATCTAATTCTTTTTAAATCTCTCTCTCTCCCTCTCTTCTCTGTCTCCCCTTTCTTCCCTCTCTCCTTCCTTCTTTTCTTTTATCATCTCCAAAAAAATATTTTCTTCAAGTGAAAACTTATCTGGAACCCTACTTTTGAAAACAGATAAAAGCAATGCGGCTTCAATGAAAAGATGTGGGATGTGGAGTTCCTCCTCTCTTTGTTTCACATGTCCCTTTACCCACTGGGGTTCCAATCGATCTCTCTGAAGACTGTGGATTTCATGAATGAATGCACAGGTCAGCTGTGTTTTACAGACACAGTAAGATGATTTCCAGAGAGAAAAAGACTATCTAGAGAGGATTTTTTTCAAGAGAAACTAGATTATGTTGCAAGTTATCCCAAATCTTACAGTCAGTGCTTATTTCTTGTTCGGTCTACGCCACTGCAGGCATGGACTGTTGTATAGACTGTGACTCTCTGAGATGTGAATTCCTGTTCAAACTGCTTCTCATGGTTTCTACACTCAACTCTAACTTCATTGTCATTCTTGAAGGAAAGAGGAGATGAACAATATGGCACTCAGATTTTTAATATCCCCTGGTAGACTCTGTTCCATTTTCCCAACCATATCTCTTCACCACAAGTGGACAAAGATACAGATTCTGTGACCATCTGAAGGAAGGAGAGTTGGTGTAGTCACAGGGTTGTTTCTAATGGGAAATTACAAGGCTCAGTTGGACTGGTGCTGGGGAAGATACAAGTATCTTGCCCTGTTCTATGATATATGAATCTCGATGTCCACTCGACATATTCAAGAGACAAATATCTGTGCTCTGTTGGATGCTCCACCATGATGAATTTTCAGAAATTTTCCTTGCCTTTATCAGTGTGATTTGGAGTGACAACTTGGTTCAGAAAAGGCAGATCAACACGGGAAACACTTCAGAGAATGAACAACTGGGATCTCATATTATTGAAAAGTTTCTGCACTTCAAAAGAAATCACCAGCAGAGTGAAAAGAAAACCCACAGAATGGGAAAGAGTTTTAACCAGCAACCCCTCAGACAAAGGACTTATATCAAGAACATATAAAGAATTGAAAAACATCAAATTCAAAGACCCTCTCCAAAAATGGGCAGCTGAGATGAACACATAGTTCTCAGATGAAGATATACAAATGGCAAACAAATACATGAAGAAGTGTTCACCATCACTGGTCATTCAATAAATGCAAATTAAAACAACATTGAGATATCATCTTACACCGGAAAGAATAGTTGCCATCAAGAAATCAACTGATAACAAATGTTGGTGAGGCTGTGGGGAAAAAGAAACACTGCTCCACTGTTGGTGGGAGTGTAGAATGGTGCAACTACTATGGAAATCAGTATGGAGAATTCTCAGAAGACTAGGAGTGGAAGCTCCATTCAACCCAGCTATTCCCCTCCTGGGTATTTTCCCAGAAGAACTGAAAAGTTCATATCACAGTGATATATGTGCACCCATGTTCATAGCACCAGAATTTGTAATAGCTAAATCTTGGAAACAACCAAGATGCCCATCAGCTGCAGAGTAGATGAAAAAGATGTGGTATTTTTATACAATGGAATATTACTCAGCTATAAAAAAGGATGATCTTGAGGCCTTCATAGGGAAATGGGGACAACCTGAGACTGTCCTCATTAGTGAAATAAATAAGAATCATATTTATAAATATCACATTGTTTCTCTAGCGTAAAAAGTAACAAAAACTGTAGGAGTAATAAAACCCAAAATGTGTAATTGCCACTGTAGAAAAGAGAGGAAAAGAAGGTGCTCTAAAGGATATAACTGTGTGTGTGTTTAGGTGTGTAAGATAGATGTCCATATTGCTGTTTTTGTTGGAATGTTGAGCAGAACCATTAACAGGCTCATTGTTTGAACGTGTACTTTGTATGTTTTAACTTTGTAACTTGAACAACTATTTCCAATGATGACAGTATGTAGCTTATCAAGTGGCGATTTCTTAGTATTTTTGTTTTTGTTTTGTT
>PVJX010008202.1:15772-66969 GCA_004027295.1 Dolichotis patagonum | reverse complement strand
TTTGGTTTCTTTCAAGCAGTTTTGCCAGCTTTCTATTGAAACTTTGGTTTCCTGATAATCTCTTTGAATCTGCTTCATAAATTCTAAGTTTTTTCTGAATTCCTGATTAAATTGTTCTCTCCTTTTGTGTTCCTCCATTCTTCTGTCTGTGTCTTCTTGAGAGGTGCCCAGACCTTCTTTTATTAATCTATTTATCTCTTGTTTAATTTGAATTAATATTTCAGTTTTGGTCCCACTTACAAGGTCCTGAAGATATCTCTTTATGTCCACTAACGCTGTGTTTGATGTTGCATTTTTGCTGCCCTCGGTCTCTTTTGTATTTGCCTCTCCTGGATCGATGTTCTCAGGGTTGGGGACTGGGAATGTTTTCTTATTTCTCCCTTTCGTCATGTTTTTGGTTCCTTCCATACAAGTGTACAATGTAATGCCCAGACCCTTTTCTTGTTGGTTAAGGCTCCTCTAGAGGGCGCAGGCTAGGAGCTTTAGCCCTCTTCAATTGCTGGATAAAATTCTTTCCCATTTGGTGGGTTTTCTTTTAACTTTGTTGGTTATTTTTTTTTAAGTGCAAAAGCATTTCAATAATATGAGATCCCAGTTGTTGATTCTTTGAAGTGGTTCCCATGCAGTTTGCATTTTGTTCATGAATTCTTGCCTACCCCTATGTCTCCAAGACTTCTACCTACTTGTCTTCCAGTGATTTAGTGTCTCTGTTTTAATATTTCTGTTTTAATATTGAGATCTTTGATTCAGTTAGACGTTAGTTTTGTGCATGGTGTAATGCATGGGACTAGTTTCAGTCTTCGACATGTGGGAAGCCAGTTTTTCCATCACCACTTATTAAAGAGGCTATCCTTCTTCCAAAGAACAGGTTTAGCCCCTTTGTCAAATATCAGATGGCTGAGTGTCTTCATATTTGTGTTTGAATCTTCTAATTTGTTCCATTAGGTCTACTTTATTTCCAGCACCATGTTGATTTTATCACTGTGGCTTTGTAATGTAGCTTCAACTCAGGCATTGAGATGTCTCCTGTCTTGCCTTTGTTGCCCAGAATTGCCTTTGCTATTCTAGGTCTCTTCTGTTTTCAAATAATTTTCAGGAGTGTTTTCTCTAGATCGTTGAGGTATATCAATGGCATTTTGATTGTGACTGCATTAAATCTGTATAAAAGTTTTGTGAGTATGGCCATTTTCAAGATGCTGGTTCTTCCTAGTCAAAAGCAAGGAATATCCTTCCATTTTCTAATATCATCTTCAATCTCCTTTTTTAGTGTAGCATAATATTCAGCACATAGGTCTTTTAATTCTTGGTTATGTTGATACCTAAGTATTTCATTTTTTTAGATGCTATTGTGAAGGTGCTATTTTCATAATTTCTCTCTTGATGAGTTTTTTGTTTACAGGAATGCTGTTGATTTTTGAGCATTGATTTGTATCCAGCTACATTGCTAAATTTGTTTATTACCTCTAGTAGTCTTTTGATGGAGTTTTTGGATCTTCTATGTAGAGTATCATGTCATCTTTAAATAATGATAATTTAACTTCTTCCTTTCCTATCTTTATTCCTCTTATTTCTCTCTCTTGTCTGATTTCTCTTGCTAGTATTTTCATAATATATTGAAAAAGAGTGGTGATAGTGGACATCCTTGTCTTGTTACTCATTTTAGTGTGAAAACTTTCAGTTTTTGTACATTTAGTATAATGTTACCTGTTGGTTTGTCATAGATGGCCTTTATAAGGTTGAGGTAGACACCATGTATTCTGAGTTTCTGAAGGGTTTTTATCATGATCATGTGTTGGACTTTATTGAAAGCTTTTTCTGCATCTATTGAGATTATCATGTGGCTTTTGTTTTTCACTCTGTTGATGTGGTGTATTACATTTATTGATTTGTGCATGATAAACCATACCTGCATTCCTGGAATGAATCCCACTTGGTCATGATGTATAATCTTCTTAATAAATTTATCAAGATTATACATCTTCTTGGTAATTTATTGGTATTTTATTCAGAATGTTTGCATCAATGTTCATTAGTGAGATTGGTCTATAGTTCTCCTTTTTGGTTGGGTCTTTCTCTGGTTTTGGTATCAGAATAATGCTTGCCTCCAGGAATGATTTAGGGAGGATTGCTTCCTTTTCAATTTCATTGAAGAGTTTAAGGAGTATTGGCATCAGATCTGCTCTAAATTTCTTGTAGAATTCAGCTGTGAATCCCTCAGGACCTGGGCTTTTCTCTTTGGTAAGTATTTAATTTTGTTTTCAATTTCAGTAGCTGATATTGGGTTATTCAAATTGCTATATCTTCTTGGTTGAGCTTTGGTAGTTCATATGTTTCTAGAAACCTGTCCATTTCTTCTGTGGTTTCCACTATATGTGAGTAGAGATTTTCAAAGTAGGTGTTCATGATCTTTTGAATTTCCATAGGATCAGTAGTAATTTCCCCCTTTTCAGTCCTTATTGTGTGAATTTGAGGGTTTTTTTCTTTCTTTTTCTTTATAAGGTTACTAGAAGTTTGTCAATTTTGTTTATTCTCCCAAAAAACCAGATGTTTGATTCATTAAATCTTTGTATTTTTTTTAGTTTGAATTGCAATAATTTCTGCTCTAATCTTTACAAATTCCTGTCTTCTATGAGTTTTGGGTTTGCCATGCTTTTCTTTTTCTAGAAGCTTGAGGTGAAGAATTAGGTTATTTGTGCTCATTCTATTTTCTTGGTATGACAATTTATTACTATATATTTCCCTCTTAAAACTGCTTTCATTGCATCCCACATATTGCAGTATTTTTTTTTCCTGCATTTTCATTGAGTTGTAGGTATTGCTTTATTTCTTCTTTAATTTCTTGTGTAGCCCACTGGTTATTCAGAAAGTTGTTACTTAATTTCCATGTATTTATGCAGGTTTTGCAATTTCATTTGTCATTAATTTCCAATTTCAGTGTGCTATGGTCAGATATTAGGTATGGGATAATTTCAATACCTTTGCATTTACTTAAGAATGTTTTAGAGTTAATATATGGTCTATTTGGAGACTGTCCCATGTGCAGCTGAGAAGAATATATATTCTGATGTGGTTGGGTGGAACACTCTGTAAACATCTACTAAGTCCAATTGCTCACAGGTAGAATTCAGTTCTATTATTCCTTTGCTGACTTTTTGTCCAGTTGATCTATCTCTTTGTGACAATGGGATGTTAAGGTCCCCTGTTATAACTGTGTTCGTATGAATCTGGTTTTTCATGTCCATTATAGTTTGGTGCTCCTGTGTTTGGTGCATATATATTTATAATTGTTAGTTTTTCCTTTTTTTTTTTGTGCCAGGGATCAGGGATTACGACCTCATGGTTTCACGTTTGCCAAGCAGGCACTTACACCATTGAGCTAAACCCCAGCAAATTAACTGTTCATGTAATTTTTTTTTTTTGTACTGGGGATCATACTCACAACCTCACACTTGCTGGGCAGGCATTTAAGCCACTGAGCTAAATTCCTGGCCCAGTTCTTCCTCTTGAATGTTTCCACTAAGGAGTATGTAGTGACCTTCCTT
Source organism: Dolichotis patagonum (assembly GCA_004027295.1). Taxonomy (NCBI): domain Eukaryota; kingdom Metazoa; phylum Chordata; class Mammalia; order Rodentia; family Caviidae; genus Dolichotis; species Dolichotis patagonum. The sequence continues at coordinate 63,427 of PVJX010008202.1, read as the reverse complement.
ATCTCTTTCAATCATTTTAGGTTTGAAGTTCACATTGTCTGCAAGTAACATAGTTACTCTTGCTTTTTTCTGGTTTGCTGTTGCATAGAATAATGTTTTCCATCTTTTGACTTTTAATCTATGAGTTTCATTTTGGATCAGAGGTTTTTTTTGTATATAGCATAAAAATATTGTTGGGTCTTGTTTCTTGATCCATTCTGTCAACCTATAGGTGATTTGAGGCCATTTACCTTTATGGATATCACTGATAGGTACTGGTTTGACTTTTCAGTGTTGTATTCTAGTTGTTTTTTTTCTGCTTTTCTCCCTTGTTTAATTGCTTGTCCTACCTGGTGTTTTCTTTTTGTTGTTGTTCTGGGGATTGTGGTAATTTTTATCTCTATCTAGTATGTCTTTCAACACTTTTTCTTGTGTTGGTTTGGTGGACATGAATTTCTTCAGTTGTTCTTTGTCATGAAAGTATCTTGTTTCTCCATTAAATTTGAATGAAAGTTTTGCTGAGTATATATCAGTCTGACTTGAAAGTTGTTTTCTTTCAGGACTTGAAATACATCAGTCCAAGCTCATCTTGACTTGAGGGCTTGTGCTAAAAAGTCTGCCATGGTTGTAATGAGCTTTCCTTGGTAGGTGAGTTGTGTCTTTTCTCTAACAGCTTTTAGTATTCTGTTCTTATGCTCAATGTCTGGGATCTTAATTATTATGTCTGGGTGGAGATTTATGTTGATTGTGATTGTTTGTTGTTCTATATATCTCACTTATCTGCATATCAGATTTGTTATCCATGTTTGGGAAATTTTCTGCTATTACTTCTGTGAATATCTTAGTTATGCCATTTGCACTGACTCCTGCAACTTCACTGATGACTATTTTTCTTGTATTGTTTCTCTTAGCATCATCTTGAAACTGCTAGATTGTCATTTCATGCTGCTTTGTTATTTTTAAAAGTCGTATCTTCTTGGTCACTAATTGTGATCCTGTCATCAAGGTTGGAAATTCTATCCTCAGCTTCATCTAAATGGTTTTGCCAGCTTTCAATAGAATTTTTTGTTTTTTGAATGTCTCTCTGGGTTTGTTTCATGAATTCTGCTTGTTTTCATATTGTTCATTCAAAGTTTCAGTCAGTTTCCCATGCTCCTGTACTTTTTTTAATCTATTTCTTCTCTAGCTGCACTAAGCAACTCCTTTGCTAAGGTTGTTACCTCTGTTTTTACATGAGAGATTACTTCTAATTTGATTACCTCTATAGCCACATGGAGGTTTTTTTTTTTTTTTTTTTTTTTTTTTTAATTTCACTTGCTATCTTTTCAGAGGTTTCTGGTGTGTTACTTTTAAAATCCTCTATTTCAATGTCTCCTGTACTTGCTCCTGGTGGACTAGATGTTTGAGATTGCATTTTGCTTTTTCACTTTACCATTTTCTCCTTTCAGGTTAATATTTCGTCCTTCAGTCCCACTAGTGTCAACGGTTGGTAGTGTGTGCCTTGGGGTCCTACTGTAAGGTTGATTTTTGTCCAATTGCTGGGTCCCACAATGAAGAGGTGGGTGAGTCACCTGAATTCCCCTGCATGGCCTGCTGGGTGAGCGCTATGTTCTTCCCTGGCAGACAAGCCTAGGAGTAATGATGGAAATCAACCCCTTGATCCTGCTGTTGCTATGTCTTCAGGTTGTTCAGAGTCACCAGATCTCCCTGTTTATAGCGTTTGTCTCAGCTGTTACCCTTTTGTGTCTCTGGGTGTCCCATAGGCCCCCTTACTTTTCTCCAGGTTGGGGGAGGCCTTGTTGGCACCCTCCTCAAACCACCTAATAGTCTCTGTGTGGAGGAAGGACTCATTCACCCACTTGCCAAGCACACCTATGGCCTCCTTCTGGAGGGGGTTTCTCTGTTGCTCCTGTTTACCCACTGAAGGTGGCAAACGCTATTCCTATTTTAGGAGCAAACTCACCTCACTGATGGAAACCTGCTGAGTGTCCCCTCAATACGGCATGGTTAATCCACTGCAGTCCAAAGTTCTGTGGCAAGATGTGGGAGCTGAAGATCAACAACAATGCTAGGTCCAGGAGGTGGGGGTTCCATGATGGCAGCAGTCAGACTACAGTGGCTTGGAGTTCCTAGGTCTTGAGGTGGGTGGTCAGGACTGTTGGATATGGGAGGGACCTGTTCTGGCCCAGCCCCGTGAGTGCCTCTGGCTGGAGTTCTCAGGTCCCCTGAGGTGGTCTTCAGAGATAGCAGGAGTCACAGGAAGGGCTTGGGTCTACCCTGGTCCCATGCATGACTCTGACTGGAGTTCCCAAGTCCCTCGAGGTGGTCTGTAGTGATGGTGGGAGTTGCAGGAGGGGCCCCAGTCCTGTTTTTGGAATTTTTGTTGAACAGTGACTATAGGCATAGTCTATTAGTGACCCATCCTGATACAGTGGGAAAAACTCTCAGTCTACTAGATATGCAGTATCAGTTTGTGTTGTCTAAAACTGAAAAATGAATTTTACAAACTGTGGGAAACCTGACCAAAATTCTTGACCATCAGTCTCAAGAATGTGGCAAGAAAAGTGAAAAAAAAAGATGCAAGTATTAGTATTCCATCAGTGGTTGGGAAGACAATGTCTCTGGATCTGCCTCCCTTACTCCTCAAGCAGGCGCTATTTACTCAGTTTATACAGTAATGAGGGAGCTAATAAAGGATTACAATTCATCAGAAGACTCAGACTCAAAATGGCAAAGGTAATCTAATGTTTAGAAGTACTTTGACCTTGAATATAATCCTGTGTTGACTCATGAAGGTGCACATAATTTTATGCTTAGACAAGTCAATGGGAAACCTCAGATAAGTGGTACCAATGATCCCAATCCTTCTTATTACCCCCGTAGGGAAATACGCAAAATTATCCATTTTGCAATGAACAACAGAGGATATTAGCAGAATAAATTTATTGAGAAAAAGAAAGCTTCTATCTGAGAGAGAGACAAAATGGATCCTGAGTGGGTTGCCAAAGACTCTATTTTTTCTAGGGACTTTTATAAAGCAAAGCCACAATGTGAAGCAGGTCTACCATGGGGAAACCTGGGAAATCTCAAGGTGAGACAGAACTATGGTCAACAAATGAGAATAATTGCTCAGGCAAAATTGATTAAATCAGGGACAAATGGGGAAACCATCATGTAGCAAGCAAGTATGAACACAGAACAGGGCACTTGTCCATAAGGGTGGAGTTAGTGGCTCTTCTGGCTTCCTCAGAGTGATAGAGATCTAGTTAGAATAACCATTCCTGATGCTTATCTTTTGAATTTGGGGGCATTTGTTTGATATTTTCTGGATGTCTGGGCCACAGTGGGAAGTGTCTGTCTCCTCCCAAAGCAGTAAAGTATCTGGTCTTCTGCATTGGCTCCTTTGAGGGTCTAGCCCTGTCTAACTGCCTATATTTCTATCTAACTCAGTTGCCTATAATGATCCCATGGTGACAGTTATTGGAGACCTCTGTAGTGGATTCCAATCTCCTACCTGGATTACTGTGCACTGTGAGATAAGAAAGAAAGAACAAGAGAATATAGGAGTGCATAGTGGGACTCTAGGATCACAAATTGCTCTCTAGGAATAAAATACCCTGAATCTCTAGCATTTTATTAGCCAATTAGGGAGGGGCAGGGTGTTTTTCCTAGAATAGCCTAGAGCAAGTAGTAGAATTGGCAAGTTTAGCATCATAAAGAAAACATTCCAAGATCCATCCCCACACTTGGGTGCTAATCTTTTTGACCTAGAAGGTGATTTCCACATTCCAAAACCAACCCACAAGGCAAGCAGCACAAAGAGACCCTAGGACAGGTACAGTGTCAATTAACAATTTATGGTCTCCTAAAATAGCCATTTATTTTATTCTATTGGGTGAATGCAACATTTCCCATCCATTTTGACACCACAGACCAATGCCATTTAATATAGCTATTTTCATGGAATAAGAATGACGCTGAATTCAGGATCACTAAAGCTCACTACTTTGGCTGTGTACTTTATGACTATTACTATTATATTTTACTATATAACAAATTAATTATAACTAACCATAATGCAATATCAGGTGGGAGCCTGTTTGTTTTCCTGCAACGATATGATCCTTCCTGGGTATGATACGAGACAGTTACACCTGAGACATATTGCTTATGTCTAGTCTACTCTGTAGTTACATTTTGGTTGCTATTACTGTAAAACACTTGCTTCATAAATGTACAGACCATTAAATTTAATTCAAACATATAGAGATTAATGTGTCTGAAACAAACTTTTAAAGTCACCATTGTGTGTGATCTCAAGCAGTAGAAATTTTAACAGAGTTGCATGAAGAGATGAGAATTCAGAGCATATACTATTGTTAAATTCAGGAGACACTTTTCAGCTAACCATCATTTTTCTTTCTCTGGATGACATAATATATAATGATTCACATTGTTGGGCAATGTATTTATTTAGAAGTAATATAAAATAGCCTATTGAGCATTACTTTATTACTAATACTATCCTTACTATTCATAAATAAATGATTCAAAGCAACTTAAACTGTACTGTTTTCCCCACTTCTCAAATTTATCAAAGTGGAACTCATATCAAAATATTTATACCATATTTTAAAAATAAAATCACTTAATATTCTGTAGCTATTTTAAGCATAGTCTTTTGAATCATTTAAACTTGTTGTAGGTCATTTGAGATTTCTTGAATGACCAAGAATGGAACAATTTTGTGAAACTTTTACATTTTTCTGTTTTACTGTTATAATGCTCTCATTTATACTGTATGGTTATGTATTTTAAAAGATTACATTTAGGAGAAATAGTATTATGTGATTTGACTTAGAATAGCAATAAAATACCATTTTTAAAAAAAAATTTATTAGTAGATGTGTATAATACCTAATGATTACATTCACTGTATGGGATTGGAACATGTACATAACACATTTCAGTTCCCTTTTCTCTCCTACCTCCACTTTCTTTTACTATTCTAGCATCAGGTTTATTTATTTAATTTATAAAACCTTATAAATTTAATTTTCATATATACAGATTGAAAGCCATACTAGTTGACCAAAGGACATATAAAATATGTAGCCCGATTGTACTAAATCAATGTACACTTTTAGACACAGTGTACTCTGAGTGAAAGACCCTTTTTAAAATTATCCTTCTTTCTGTTATCTTTCTTTTATTTCATCATATATATGTAATTTTTCATATAATAAAAACCATGTATATATAAGCTTGTATGTGTGAGTTATTTAATATTATGTTTTCAAGGGCATCCGTTTTCCTACAAATGTCTCCAGTTTATCCTTACAATACTCAGTTGTGTATGAATACCACACTTTTTTATCCATTTATCTATGGATGGACATGCTGACTGCTTCCAAGATTTAACTATTATGAATTGTACTGCTAAAAACATGGATATACATACATCACTGTGACATCAGGTCTTTAACTCATTTGGGAAGATACCTTGAAGGGAATAGTGGCCCAAATGGAAATTCTACATTGTTTTTGAGGAATCTACATAATGATATCCACAGGTAGTTGTATCAGTTTAAAGACCCACAAATAATGAAGAAGAGCTCCTTTTTCCCACCACCTGAACATTTGTTTTGGTTAATTTCCTAATAATAGATATGTTTTTGTAGAGTGGGGTGGAATTTCAGTATTGTTTCAGCAAAACCTATGATAAAAACACTGAAGAATACATGAATAGAAGGACTTTATTTCAACCTGCTAAAAGCCATTTATGATAATAAACCAATGGCTAACATCATACTAAATTGAGGGAAGTTAAAGCTTTCCCTTTAAAATCAGGAGCGACAAAATGATTTCCACTATCACTGCTTTTTATTATACAGCATTATTTGTATTCATTAATGCTCCTTTTTAAAAACAATTTGGTGTGCAAACAGAAAGCTTAGGGATACTTCACACTCCTTCACACACTCTGGATTGGGTGATGAACACAGCACAACCATTTCCAACACAAACATTAAAATGGCCATTTTCTCCTGAATCATGGCATGAATTAAATTCATGAACTGAAGTACACTGTACTTTTGAAAACATGAGCTAAACCAATAAGACAAGAGAAAGAAATTAAGGGTATATGTATATATGAAAAGAAGTTAAGTTATCATTATTTGCAAATGAGTGATCCTCCACATAGAAGAACCCAAAATCTCTACCAAAATACTCAGTACTAATATTCAAATTTGATCTTGTAGCAGGACACAAAGTCAACATTTAAAAAATCAGTAAAATTCTTGTACACCAATAACAAGTTCACTAAGAAGTAAATTAGGGAAACAATACCCTTTAAAATAGCATCAAGAAAAATGAAATACTTAGAAATTATCTTAAGGAAGTGAAAGGCCTCTACAATGAAAACTACAAGACTCTGAGAAAGGAGGCTGAAGAAGACATCAGAAAATGTCAAGGTATCTCCTACTTCTAGATATGCAGAACTAGCACAGTCAAACTGGCCACGCTTCCAAAGCTGTTATATACATTTCATACAACCCCAATCAAAAAACACTAGTAACATTCCTTGCGTAACTGGAGAGCGCATGCCTAAAATTTGTATGAAACCAGAAGAGGCCTACCATAGAAAAAGCCATTCTGGACAAGGGAAAGGCAGGGGCATCACAATACTAGACTTCCAGTTACCCTACAAAGATACAGTGATTCAAAAATAAAAACAAAAATGAAATAAAACAAAACAAAAAAGAGCACGGTATTGACACAAACACAGACTCAGGGATCACAATGGCAAGCACACTTTTAGTTATATTGTTTTTGGCCAATGGGTCAAATCCCTCCACTGCAGGAAAAACAGTCTCTAACAAATGATGCTGTGAAAATTGACTTTCCACATGCCAATGGTTGAATCCAGACCCATAGCTCTCATTATGCATTAAACTAAAATAAAAATGGAAATCTTTTATTTGTTATTCAATTCTTTCAACACAGTGTTTCCATATTTTTCACATATTAATGGATTGTTCAGTTTTATTGCCAAGTACTATTGCATTGCAGGAAAAAATACTAACCTGACTTATTCAACCACTTGTTAATATCAATTTGAATTTTTTCCAGCCTTTTGTTATGTAAGTAACATTACTAGGGACATTTCTGAAGAAGCTTTCAGGATTTTTATTTTTATTTCTCATGGCTAAATCCCTAGGAATGGGATACTTTGCACAAAGTATACCTCTCATCAATTTACTGTCTCAGAAATCCAAATTCACCTTCTGTTGTTTGCTCTGTAAAAATAATACTGAGTCCGTTAAAGTTTCTTCTGCCTGCTGGCAGAAGTTCGGTTTTGTCAGAAGATGCTGTGGGTAACAAGCAAAAATCTACATGCAGAGAAAGTTTCCATCTTATTTAGATATGCCCTCTCTGTAGTTTACTCCACCACAGATCACTCTCTAGCATGAGGCTCTTTGAACTGTGCTAGTTTCTCCGGTGCGTGGCTTCTCCAGAGCAGGTGGTCTCCACCATCTGGCTTGTGTAGAAAAAGGAGCTTCTTCCATCGCCAGTGCCCATTTAACACCAGGTTTATCCTATCTGAAAGCTCTCAGTTTCCCGGAAAGCCTCTGAAAGCCCAGCTGGACTGCATTTGAAGGACGTTGCTTCAGCAAGCTTTATGGGAAAGGCACTGCAACAACATCTTTGCCATTCAGTAAGACACAGACTTCCCAGGAGGACTCAAACTTCAGCCTAGGGTTGATGAAGGGTAATTCTTCCTTCAGTGATTTATTTCAGGCCTTCGTATTGTACCTTCTCTTCCTGATTTCCTTATTGTTTGAGGTTCTCTTCACTTCCGAATAATAAATTCCTGGTAATTAAAGTGCAACACAAATGAAAAGTTATGTCAAATTTTGCATATTCTAATTGTTTTTGTTGTATTCTTCCTGTGCATGTTATGTAAAGGTACAGTGTTATTCTATTGCTTTTGATTTTTTTGTTCATTATTCTGACTGGGTGGGAAGGTATACAATGTAAGTTTATCTGTGATCACCCCATTCGTGAGTTTTGTTGTATGGTGACCTAAGACTTAGTTTTCTTTGTTTTGCTAAATTATTTTCTTCCATTTAGAAATGATGTAACAATTCTGAAAACTTCCCATTTTGGAGAGGATAGCAATGTTATGTACAGAAAAATAAATGTTTACCTCAAAAAATCCACCTGGTTTCCTACATCCTTACAGTGTCATGGTCAGAGGCAGAGTCTGTGACTCTATAATTCTTAATTCCCTCAAAAATAAGTGCATTCACTTAAAAATTTGATACAAGCTCCATCAAAGATATCTATACCTTGGAAGTTTTTAGAGACAAGAAAGCTTTCATAGCATTCAAAGTAGCTGCACGAGTCATAGTAATTATGTGGCACTTAGAAAGTGATACTTTAATCATTTTTATACATCTATTTTTTTCTAATTATCTTTTAAAATTTTTGGAAATATTGAGTGTATGTAGTATAACTGTATATTTTCTAGCATTCTAATTTAAATTTTTTAAAATATTTTCCACATAGAGTTTATACATAACCTGTCATTTTAAGATATCTCTTTACATGTCTCCCTGCTGTGATTTTGTCTTCTAAGTTACATAATTGATCTATTTGTACAATATACACTCATAAATGCCAGATAAAACTCATCAATTTCTTTTCAAAATCTACCTCTCGTAATCCAGATTGACAATAGAAGCCCCTCTACATAATAGGTCAAGATATAAAACTGTCTTTGATAATATTTCCTTATCTAATCACAGTGTCACACATATTACACGATCTTTGCACTTTCCATATTTTTATGACTTTCCTGCCAACAGTGATTTAGATAGAATTCTCGTTGTAACTCTAACTGTATTGTTAGTTCCTCTCCATTCTTCCAAAGTTGCAGTATAATTTTTAATATGCAAAGATGACCTTGTGACTTTTTTCCTTCCCAGTGAATTCCCTTTATAAAATTCACAATTACAAAATATGCAAAAATTCTCAAATGGTGTTCGAATTTTTCAAGGATCTTTGTTATTCTACATGCATTTACTCTGGTAAATGCCTTTGGAAAATTTTTTGGTGTTTTTATATTTTGCACCTCTGGACTATCCTTAATGTAGCATAGACCCCAAGTTCATTTCCTAACCTTCTTTTTTGAGATTTTATATCTGTTTTAAAGAGGTCATATCACCTAGTGATAGGTTACTAAAGTACTTATCAGAATCTATTTAGTACATTTTCCACTTAAATGTCGCCCCACTTTGCTTTTTGATCATCTCTAAAGAGAACCAATTTTGATACACTTTGAAATGACGGCGTTTAGCAGAATATATTCCATACAGTGTCATGTTTTTAAAATAACCTTCTGATGAATAATCCTAAAAGGTTTGCAGACATAATAGCACAATACAACATATCAAATGTATGGTGATGTTTTCATCCTCTACACAAAAATAACTAGATCTGTTCAATGTGCTCTAATTCATGCCCTCTACTATATTTAGTCACTAATAAACAGTTAGACTTTAAAATAACCCTCCATAGAAAAGATAAGTGGGAACATGGAAGACTCCTGCAGGGCACTAAGGTACCATACAATAGATTAAGTGAGAGACAAACTTTCAAAGCCCATAGAAGGTGAAGCACAGTAGCAAGTCTTAAAAAGAAACAAAACTGTTTGTTTATTCCTCAAAATGCTTTCCCAGGGGACATCCAAACATCTCAGACTAGATCTGTATATTATAAAGAAAGAAACAAAAACTACATGCTCAGGGGAAACTAGCCATAAACAAATCAATTGCTGATATCTATTTTAAAACACGTTTTCTATTTTTTAGGTAGATCCAGCTATGATATTACAAGTAGTAGCTTAAAGTTTTCAACAGGTGACCTCCAGTTTCATGTCCCATAACAGTAAGAACAGACAGAAAGAAGTCTCGCTCCCTGTATCTGGATGCTAGGTATAAACAGACACATAAATCGGAAGCACACATATGTTTTCTTTGTATTATGTCTTAACTCACAGAGCTTTCTTACACCACCTATGTACTGAGTAACATGAAAGTAACTAATTCTAGACCAAAAATTATAAACTCAGTGGCAACAGATGCATTCTTTAAAATGTTTCTCATATTTATTAGAGTGACTGTCAGTTGTAATGACAAACAACAAAAATTATCTGAGACATACAATAATAGTTTCTTTCCTTCTCATCTATACAAATAAAAAATAGTTAATCATCAAGTAAATGGAATAGCTGAAAATTTAACATTATTACTGTTTATTGGTTTTTTTTAAAGATTTGTTACACTCTATGCAACACTAAATGTATGGGTTTTTCTTTTTAATAAAAAGCAGATTACATTAGTTTCACTCTCTAACACCTTCTCCCCAGCCTCATGCACTCTAAGGCAGGTTTTGTGGAAGAATTTTGGATTATGCAGATGCTGCTACTCTTCTGTTATTAGGAGGTGAGGCCTGATTAAAGGTAAGTTGTGGAAGGTGTGAGCTGTGATAGTATATCTTCCAATTCCTTCCTTTCTCTCTTTCCTGGCTTCCTTGACATGAGCAACTTTTCTCTGACAAAACCTTCCAGCAAGTCTTTCTCTCCTGCTTTGGAGAAAGTGAATAACAGGCTGAAAATGAAAACCCCAATAAACCTCTCCTCCTTTAAGTTGTGAATGTCCAGTGTGATGCCTCAGACAAGAAACTGATTAGGACAGCAATAGGAATAATGAGTGAACTTTTGTTATTTTTAGAGATTTACGCTTTCTCTTTGATTTAATGCTTTGTTTCCCTTGTTTTCTATAAAATGGGTATTTATGTGGGCTTATGGAGAGGTATACGAGGGGAGGAAATTGTGTGGCTTCTGTGAAAGTTACTGTGTAGTTCTACAGAAGTTTTTATGAAGTGATTTAGGTTATTTCCTGAGCTTATTTGTGATTACTCCACTAACATATTATGGACAAATTGACTATAGTTTAATACTGGGATCAGTTCCCAGAGATGTGTTCAGAACTTGAGTTTATGTCAGTTATATTTCTGCTTCTCACCACTTGGTCAAGTTAGAGCACCAGCAACTTTCACTTTTTCTTTTTTAACTTGAATCATGTTATAAAAAATAAGTCAACAATCTGTCCTGGTTTCCAGAGCTCTTTCTCTTATTAACTATTCCAAAGCACCAAAATTTGCACATTTTTATGATCTTTCCAAAAATGCTATTGCTATCTTTAAATAGTAAAATATTACTACATATATTTATTGAGATTATTGATAAAACATTGATTACTAATTATTTTTACTGTTTCAATGCTTTATACTTTGGTTCGAAGTTTTAAAACTACAGGAATATTTGTTTTCAGATATTTGGAAAAATGATATTGTAGATGAACAAAAATATCACAACTAATCTAACATTTTATGCTCCTCTTTGAGAAATAATGAGAGATTAACCCAAAACAAATACAGTTAAATTTTAGCACATAAAACCTGGTGATTAGTGGATATGTGTCTACATGCTGAAGTCTTTAATTTAAAACACTGTCTTCAATTTATGACTTATGAAATGTTGGGTGAGGTACTAATCTCTTTGTCCCTTATTAAAAATAGTATAGTAAATTTATGGTTTCAAACTTATTTGAATATATATATATATATGCATATTAATGAGGTTGGAAGCTGATCAATAATAGCTAATAATACAAAGTAATTTTATGATGAAAATACTAATGTTTAAGTGATTTTTGAATTATTGTTGGCTGCATATCTTTTTTTCTATTTGTTCCAAATTTGAATGGCCTCCTAGGTCTAAATTACTTTTTTTTGGTCAAAGTTATCATTTCTTCTCATCTCTCATTTTGAATACTCTAATGTTTATTAAATTACTTACTTGTCTTAATTTTGCTGGAGCTGCATATATATTTAATTTTTTATTTTTAGATAGGATTTCCAAATAAAGCCAAAACTTAATCTGTAATCAAATGTAGTGAATCTGTTATTCTTTTCTTATGTCTCCTCACATTTTTGCATAGACTAATTGTTGCCCAGAATTTATAATTGCTGCTTTGATTTTTTTAATAAAATGAAACTTTTACAATGAACAACATTACTTCTCACACACTGCTCACTCTCATTGATTCCTTTTTATTTGCTAGAGCTCATCATTTCAAATTCTTTGAAGACAAGCTTTACAAACTGTAAAATTTCCTGATTTCTCATTTATTCAAAAGTATACCATGTGTTTAGTGATCTACAGTATATATATTTAATCTCAAAAACATTTATCTTATTATTGATAAACAGTTATTTTAGCTTGTTCTTTCACATATTTGATGAAAAATATAAAAAAGAATAATGTCTGAGTTAAAAAAAACCTAAATTTTAAATTATATATTATGGAAGATAGAGATGTTATATATTTTTCTATTCCTCCCACATATAAAAACTCAAATTCCAGCACATAATACAGAAAAAGGAATCATTTAAAGAATGTGAAAGATAGAATATAGTCAGGAGTTTGGTAGGTATGTTTTTATCTAAAGAACAGCACTCTGGTGAATTGGTGACAATACAGAAATGTCAATAAGAACCGACTGAAAATAGCCTAGAGGAAAAAGTTTTCTTCCTCTAAACAAAGTTAGAAAAGGAAAACTCCAGTAAGATAGAACATTATTCTCCAAAACTACTTCAAACATCATAGAAACTCATCCATAAAAGCATACACATTTTGAGAAACTTGTATGTCCACTGTAGTCAAGTTGCAATGAGGCAAAATGTTTCTCCCTACCCTGTGAATCTTACATGGTTCTAGAAAACTCAGTGATACAGAGGCCATTGTTCACACACGCGTCATTGAAGACCACATAGAAGACTAGGACTTGAACTCGTATCTGGTAGAGAAATGACCCTCTTCCCAGCCTTAAGCACAGGTATGGAGACTGAATGAGGAAAGTGGACTCTTCTGTAAAATAGAACTCTTCCCTTTGTCGCCTTCCACCTGAACAATGGTGTCAAAAGATCCAGCTAAATTGAAATGTTTATGATCCATGACTCAATATAATGACTCATGTTTCTATATTTAAATGACAGTGAATTTTCATACCAAGATATAGAAAGTTTTCAAAGCGAAAGAAATAAAAAGTTCCAATAGATGAGTATAACAAATGTTAGAATTACTTATAAGATGTTGCAATGATCTGATGATTATTTTAATCAGTTGTCATAAAAATGTGCCAAAATGATAATACAAACAGACTTAAAAGAAATGAAAAAAATCTTAGGAAATAAAGTCTCAGGAAAGAAATAGAGACACAATCAAAAGCAAATGAAAATTTTAAGGCTAAAAATATACAATAAAAACTGAAATACAGAAACCAACTCAATGGCCAGGCTTAACAGGATACTGAGCCGGAAAGAGATTTGATCCAGTAAATTAGAACCTAAAGCAATGGAAAGTTATCTAATGTGAGAAACCAGAGCAAATAGTCTTCAAAAAAAATTTTTGAGCCTCTCAGATTGTAGGACAACAGAATACAACAACAAGAACAGCAATAATACTTTTTGTTTGTTTCACTAAAGTTACAGGGAGAGAAAAAAAAAAAAGGAGTTTTAGTTCATGTTTGGAATTCCAGAACTCCGAGAAGCACAAGCAAAGGGCTTGCAATTTGGAGCCTGGTGTGGGCAACTTAGCAGGGTGCTATCCCAGAATTTAAGAAAAGGAGGGTACATAGCTTAGTGCAAAGGAGCTGGCATCATTTCTGAGTTCCACAAAAAACAAAACAACAACAAAAAAATGGTGTTGAAAAAGTTTCTAAAACAATTCTGAGATAAAAAAAATCTCTAACATTTGACAAAAGATAAAATACCAACCTATATAAAGATCTGTGTAAATTCAAAGCATCATGAATCCTAAGGCCTACAAACAAAGGGAAATTGCAACTTGTGATGCCGTAAGTGAAACATCATCAGCACCATGTCATATTCAATAGGAAATAAATAATTTATATAATCCTGCCATTATTAATATAGTTTAATTTATAAATTTGATCTAAAAAAGGAAGTAACTAAACAGTTTTTTTATTTGAGAAAATTAAAATACTTAAGAAAGCATTATATGTATATATGTGTGTATATATATATATATATATATATATATATATATATATTACCAGAAAATATTATAAAGAATGTTTGTTAATTCATTTCATAATAAAACTTCTAATCATAAAATTATGAAATTATTTTCTGTCGGGAGTGTATTAGCATATTGATTACAGTATTACACATTTAAACATCCTTAGATTGACTGATGTCCTTTAAAAAAAGTTTGGAGGGACAATTTGTCAATAGTTTGAAAAATTTCAGGAAAGGATATGGGTACTAATGCTGGACCATGAATATATTTGATATGAGAATATACTTCAGCATTATCATTGCTAAAGGAATTAATGACTTCAACATACCATGAGCATTGTGTAGAGGAATCACTGGAAAAGAAAGAAATTGTTTAAAATATCATTGAGGAGAATAAGAGAGAAAATTGACTACAGATGTGTGGCATGTCTGTATCATAGAATATTAATATAGTACCTTGAGCTGTTCTGATTACGTTAGTAACTTTCACAGAACATGTCACCTGGTTGACATGATCTCTGTTGTTTGGTGTCTATTATTCTCAAATATTTGATGATTCTTTTATCAAGCACTCATTTATGCATTTAAAATTATCTAGTAGACTGCCTGCGTTATTGTGACTAATGTCTTTTATGCAGTGTAACAGTAGTAGAGGATGTCCTCTGGAGATAAGCCTTGGATCTTTCTAAACTACTAAAAAAGATGTTAAGTCTTGCTCACGGCAAAACTCTTTGAAATATAATGTCACTGTCACAATTGTTAAAATGGTACATGCTTATGAGGATGAAGAGACATTTTATGTTATTATCAAGCCAGTGACACACATTCTGCTAATGTCATCCCAATAAATTGAATAAATGCCATTTTAATTATTCAGGTAAAGCATTACATCTGCCATCAACTGTTTTGGCAGTTGTGTTTTGAAGTATCAGCATTGGAGTTTGCCTGTCAGAAACATATAAGCTAATTTAAAACTGGAAAGAAATAAAATCTAGTTAAATATATTTTTATCTCAAAAATATTCATCCCACAGCAATATGGCTGTTAAAGTAAAAACTTAATTCTCAGCACCTCTTCCCAAATGTAGGCAAATAATCAATTTATACTGTTTTTATCTTCCTACATTATTAATAAATGTCAAACATGATTTTTATAATCATCTTAAAAAACAGAGCAGTGTGTTGTAATAATTGTCTACATCATCAGAATTCTAATATTTTCTAGCTGGAATTGTTTCAGAGATTCATCTTAACCCCTTAAAGAGAAAATAAAATATAGACCTCAGTTCTTTCGGCAGAAATGATATTGACCAAAAGACTTTAGATATCTTGTAGCTTTTCAAATACAGTACTACAATAAAAAAATAGAATAAAATAAAATAAATAAAACAAACACTGGCTTTCCTTGAGAAACTGCCTCTCCCAAAAGCAAAAAGCAAAGCAAAACAAAACCAAAGAAAACTGCTACCATAAAACATGATACAAAGAAAAAAATGTTATGGTTATTGTTAGGACTAAGGTTAGGGACAAGAATCTTTTCAGTAACTAAGATGTTTGAACAAATTCATAGCCAACTCACATATGTGGTTAAGATTATCTCAGTCTAGACAATCTCCTATTAAACTAAATGACCATAGATCCATGAGAAGAATTTGCTGAGATTATGTAATGTCTATCTAGACAAGGAGGAATATCAGGTCTTAAATATCTTTGTTTTAATATTAATTTTTGTGGGGATTATACAACAACATAAATTTAATAAGCAATTTCTTACATATTACTAAATGTGAATATCAATATTTCAGGTCACATCGATTTAAGTCACACTTGACCTATGTAGAATAAAAATGAAAGTATTATAGAAAAAGATGGATATTAAAATTTATGTAAGGCAAGACAGTAAAATATACTTCTTCAAAATCCTATAAACTTATAAAACAAAGACAACCTAAAATTTTTTAAAAGTATAATTTTCAGTTGCATTTGTATTGAGGAATGTAATAGCCCTATTTTAAAATGTTAAGTGAATTCTTTAGGTCACTAAGCTTTATAAAAAGAAAAAATGCTCAAAATGGAATAAGATAATTAAATCAACATTTCCCTATTTTGATGACTTTCAAATGTAGCAGATACTCTAAAGTAAAAGCATTAGAAATATATTGTTTATTGAATATATAAAAATAAAATCTGTAACAACAGAGAAAAAAGTTTGAGAACGATTTGACAATATAATGTTATAAACTATGTTTCTTATAAAATGTTACATTATTTGAAAGTAGAGCCTAACACATTGTTATTCCCATACAGTGCAAACCTTACAACAACCACGAAAAACATTTTTTAAATATATGAAGTAGAAGTTCATTGAAGATAAGGAAATTTTGTCATTCTAATGCTTCATTATAACAAAAGGAGACAAAAATAAAAAGCACAAAATTGTGTAGAACAAAGGTCAATTAGCAGACAAGATAATTTTTATTATTTACTTTTTAAAATAAATTTTTTTATTTACAATTGCCATTAGTAAGCATGTATATTTATGATGTAAACTACAGCATTTCAATACAGAGAGACAAAGTACAAATATGGGATGTAGGCAATTGGCATACATATCACCTTAGATGTTTATTACTTCTTTGCACTGGAAACATTTAAAAACTTCTCTGTGATGTTGAAGTATTCAATTAAATACTGTCAAATCTAGTTATCCTAGTATGCTACATGACTTGACAGATTATTCATCCTATTTAAATGTCTGCCTAATGCATTAACCATCTGTCTTAAGATAGTCTATTTTAATCTAATGACATAAAATTAAGGCTAAATTCAAATTGTTTAAAAGGTATAGATTGTATGATAGGACAAAGATAAGAAATAGCTATAAAATTATTTCTGTTCAAACGTACATATCATTACTGTTTTAACTATTTTAAGGATGGAGTTTAGTGACTACATTATGCATCTTCAGAAAGAACTAAACTAAAAACTGAACCAAATTAAACTAAACTAAAACAAAACTCTAAAGCTAAAATAAACTAAAACTGAAACTAAAACTTCAGCTAAACTAAAGCAATTAAAATTACAGCTAAAACCTCATACCAGGTGAATTTAATTTCCCATTCTTCTCTGTTCCTCATTCATGAAAAGCCTAATTCTATTATTTACTCTATGAATGCACTAATGAACCTAGCTCACATTTGTGGAATCACAGAATACATGAACTTTTGTGATAGTCTCATTTCATTTACCAGAACACCTTCTAGATTCATCTATGTAATTCGTAGAACTCTCATTGGTTTTAAGATTGAATAGTATTTCACAGGTATATGCCATGTTTGCTTATAAGTTAACCTATAAATTGAACCTTGAATTTCTTTTGTTTTGGTTATAGTGAGCAATACTGACATAACAAAAGTGTATGAGTTTCTTCTCACATCCTTGCTTTCAATTATGTTAGTTACACCCTACATCACATTGTAATTCTATGCTTTCTTTTGAAGAATAGTCATACTGTTTCACACAGTAACTGCACTGTTTTTCATTCTCCCAAATGATGTGAAAGGATTCCAATTTCTTCATATGCTTACTGAAATTTTTCTTTCAGACATTTTCCATATTTTAATATAATATTTTGTGGCATTGTTCAGTTAGCATAAAATCTTTGTATACTTTGAATAAAACATTTTACCGTATATATGACTGGCAATTTTCTTCATTGCCACAGGTTGCTCTTCTTCTCCATCAATAAGGTTCTTTAATTAGAGAAATTTTAACTTTCAAAGTCTGCTATTTTTTTCATTGTCCTTTCCATGTCATATTTAAGAAATCATTGTTGATTCTGACATTATGAAGATCAGCTTTACACTGTAGGTCTTTGGTTTAATTAAAGTTAATACTTGCATATGATATATGGTTAGGTTTCAACTGGTGTTGTAGTCAGGGTTTGCAAGGAAAATAATTTAATACAATGTTGGAGACCACTATGAAGCAGCTCTGAGCAGGATTTAAATTTAACTAATTGGCTTTCTATGTTTATCTGTGAGTCTGTTCTAGGCCTCGGCCCCTTGCCTGGCAACGGGAACTGATTCATAGTACATAAACCTCTATGAATCACTGGACTTGGCTGGGGCCTGTAGTGGCCTTTGAGGCCAGAAATACCTCAAAGGGCAAGATAAGGCCACAGCTGTGGACACTTGGCTCAATAATCAATTAAGTAGATAGAGACTGCAGCTGCAAAAATTACTTGTATTGTCTCACTTTTACCAAGTCTTCATGATAAGACAGTTTTACTAAATTGACTTGATTTGTTACTTGGAGACATCCTTAAAATGACTCCCAAGGTCCTGCTCATTACCTGTGTTTTTCTCAGTTCCCCACACTTTGTTGTTGGACCTAATAAAAATAGGTGGTCCAGAGAAGTCTTTGTCTTAGCACTCAGTGTCTCGAGCTCAGCTAAAGGGTTTAAACCCTCTTGTATCCCTAAAATCATACCACTTGTCTCATTTTATTTAAACCTCCACTGTACACTCATTCAGGAGATCGGGGATCTAGGTCAAGACCCAATAACTGGCACCGGAACAGGAACCTAAAATCCTTGGACTAGGAATTTTAGCCTGAACAAGTAAGTCCACTCAGAGTGGAAAGGTTTGGATACAGAGGAGGCCTTCACAGGACAAAAACTTCACCAGGGACACCTGGAGAGAAGAGGGGGAAAAATAGGGTGAGTCTTCCCACTGTGAAAACCCATTTTATCTGGGAGTAAAATATGGGGCACAAGGTTTCAGCTGTGGAGATATTTACAACTGCTCCAAAGCCTGCTTAAATGCTCAGGGGCTTGTGTGCTAAAGAAAGACTTAACTAAAATGTTAAAAGATGTAACCAAATATAATCCATTGTTTCCTCAAACAGGCACTATAAAAATTGATATTTGGGAAAGAGTTGGAAAAAATATTTAAAAGGCACACTGGGCAGGTCAAATCATTTCCCCTGAGATGTTCTCAACTTAGAATCTGGTCCATTCAGTTTTAAGTCCATTAATGAGCTCACAGTCAATAGTCTCTGATTCAGACATGGAGGCAATAGATCTCCCTACTGAGGCACCTCCTACCATAACAAAATCCCTGGAGGGATCACTCAGCAGGAGCCAGAGCCTTTACAAAAACAATCTCATAGGGTTATTTCCGAAAACTTACAGGTAGTGCAGAAAGAGGCAACAGAAAAGAAAACAAATAATACCCTCCCTGCTTGCTTCCCAGTTAGAATTAAAAGAGATGCTAATGATCATGAGTAGTTTTCTCATATGCTTTTTAAAATACAACTGCTAAAATATTTTAGACAAATTGTGGTTAACAATGGAGGCCAAAGTCTATTTACTGTGGGACTCTTACAAAATGTTTTGGATACATATCAATGAACACCTTATAACATAAAACATCAGGCACAAACATGCTTGTCTCCTGCTCAATTCCTTCATTTTGATGTAAAGCTAAAAATTCTTGTTTTTGTGAAGGCTCATAAAAACAGGATGGGTCCCAATCCATGTCCAGCAACACGTGAAGAAATGCTTTCTGGGACAGGGATATATGTACCACTTGAGGAACAGATTCGATGTCCTAAAGGGCTATGAATGCAATTGGCAGAATTAGTAAAAAAAAGCATGGACAATGATTCCAGAGGATGGGGCTCCAGTGATGTCCTTTACGCATTCTATAAGGACCCCAAAAACCCTTTACTCTATTTGTGACCAAATTACAAGAAGCTGTTGGCAGACAGATATCAAACACGAAAGCTGTGAACATTTTACTTTAAAATTAGCATATAAAAATGGTAATTGGGATTGTAAACAGGCCTTAAATCCTACAAAGTCAACTATTGATTTAACAATATATATTTGAGCATGTCAGGACATTAAAACTGAGTCCTATAAGACAACTGTGATGGCTCAGGTTATGGCTGGTCTTGCAAATGCAAAAGGAGTAATGGGAAATAATTTAATTGTGGAAAAATGAGACATATTAGAAAAAATTGCAGAGTTCTTGTTAGATCTAAAGGACAGATGCTGCAGCTGCAGCACCTCAAGAGAAAAGTGCCTCTGGCGAGGATGACTCAGGTTCCACACCTGGACTGTGTCCAAGATGCCAAAAAGGGAGGCATTGGGCCAAATATTGTCTACTTTAAAGGTCTAATAGACACCTGTGAGAATGGGTCTGTAATTGCATTAGGACAATGGCCTGCCACACAGCTGACACAAAGGGCTCCTGTGTCCCTTATCAGACTGGGAACCCTCAGTATGTTTTACAAAGTGCCTCACCTCTGCCTTATGAGGGACCAGACCAACAAAAGGTTTCTTTTTACCTATGTGTCACCCTATTCCAGTTAACTTGTGGGGAAGAGATTTGTTACAAAGTGGAAGTTAATGTTGACTAGTGATTATGATTTTAAAGCTAAACAAATAAGTTCCTACTTGGAAACTGAACAAATAGATTTAGATCCCAAAATTAAGAAAATGATTATTAAAATGGGATATCAGAAAGAGAAAGGACTAGGAAAAATCTTACAGGAAACCAAAGATCCTATTAAGATTAGACCTAAAAGTGACAGGCAAGGTACTGGATATCAGCAGGTTTTTTGACAAGGGCTTTTGATGCTTCTCCCACCAAAACAGCTCTGTCTTTACAGTGGAAGACTAAGGAACCTGTTTGGGTAGATCAATGGCCCCTTAAATAGGAGAAGCTAACTCAATTACACAAATTAGTTAAAAAAAACAATTGCAGCTAGGACATTTAAAAAGCTCAGTTAGCCCTCAGAATACTCATGTCTTTGCTATTCCAAAGAAGTCAGGCAAATAGAGGTTGTTACAGGGTTTAAGAGCTGTAAATGCTGTTTACTTCCTATGGGGGCGCTGCAGCCAGGACTGCCAGATCCAACTGCAGTTCTTAGAGACTGACCTCTCATCATAATTGATCTAAAAGATTGCTTTTTAAACATCCCTCTTTTTCCTCAGATAGACCAATTTTGCTTTTTGTGTGCCTAGCTTAAACTTTAAAGAGCCAATGCAAAGGTATCAATGGGTCACATTACCTCAAGAAATAAAAAAATAGCTTAACCTTGTGTTAGCTTTTCGTACAGCAAGCCTTACAAAAGGTTAGACAAACTTATCCTTCTTCATATGTGGTCCATTACATGGATGACATTCTATTGTCAGCTCCAATTAAAGAACAGTTATATGATTTATTTACAGCAACAAAATGAGATTTAATATCTTTTGACCTCTGCACTGCTCATGACAAAGTATAGTTATCCAGCCCTATTACCTGGGAACACTTGTAACTGACAAAGTAGTAAAGTTGTAAAAGCTACAGATTCATCGAGATCATTTAAAAACTCTTAAAGACTTCCAAAAATTATTAGGAGATATAAATTGGATAAAGCCAAAGTTGGGTATTGCTACTTATCAATTGAAACACTTGTATGGTACCTTACAGGGAGATCTAGCTATTGATTCCCCTCATAAATTGTCTACTGAGGCACAAAAAGAGCTAGCTTTGGTTGAAAATGTGTTACAACAGCATGAAGTTTTTAGAATAAGTACAAATTATTGCCTTGTTCTTTATATTCTAAACACTCCTCATTCTCCTACAGGTCTCTTAGGACAATATTATGATAAACAAATTTACCATATTGAGTGGTTTTACCTATCTAATCAGTTAGTCAAAACCTTACAGTTATACTTAGAACAAATTGCCAAGGTTGTCACCATAGGAAAAACAAGATGTAGACAACATTTTGGGATTGATCTTGCTATAACTGTATTGCCTACTGATTTAAATCAGTAGGTTTATACTGTTATAACAAGTTCTATATTGCAAGTAGCCTTTGCAGATTTCATAAGACAAACTGATAATACTTTCCCAGTGATCCTATCTTTCAAGTTTTCTCAAGCATTCATGTATTATTCCAAAGATTTCTAAATTTTCACCTATTTCTGAGGCAACAGTTTATTTTACTGATGACTCCTCCAAGGGCAAGGCTACAATCTGGAGTAAAGACTATCAACATGTGATAACGATTCCAAGACTTTCTGCACAAAGATCTGAGATCACTGCTATTTTGTCATACAACAATTTAATTATAAACCTATTAATATAATCAGTGACTCAGCATATACAATTTACCTTAATCAGTGGCTTGAGGTCACCACTCTGCAGTTGAGTTTAGAACCACCTTTATGTAACATGTTTCTTAGATTACAAAAGGCAATTTATAATCAAACAGTACCCTTTTATATTGGTCACATAAGGTGTCATTCTAATTTGCCTAGATTTTTAACATATGGTAATCAACAGGCAGATTTGCTAATTGCTTTTATTATACCATTTGATGCAACTAGACATTCTCATTCTTACCACCCTAAGAATAGTAAAGCTTTAGTTGAAAAATTTCAAAGACCAGATCTCAAGCAAGACATAGTTATGTCTTGTCCTACTTGTCAGAAGATTCCTAGGACTGTGCTGCCAGAGCAAAATAACCCCACAGGCTTAAAATATAATGATATTTGGCAAAAGGATGTTACACATTTTCCTTCATTTGGCAGATTACCATATGTTCATGTGTCTATTGTCACATACTCCCATTTAATTCATGCAACTTGTCACACAGGAGAAAAAATTGATAATGTTCAACATTGTTTATCAGCATTAACCTTTATAGGTGTTCCATGCACCACAAAAACTGATAATGTGCCTTCATCCTTAAGCAAACTGAAAGAGTTTTGCCCTAGAATAAATTACTGTAGAGTTATGGCAGTGGTCTAACATGGCAGAAGGCCAAAGCTGGAAGGCTTACCACTTCCTGCTTCTTCCTCAGCCTTAATTGCAACTCTCTTTCCTGTTTGCATGTGAAGAAAATTCCAGTCAGCTTCTCACACGTCATCAATGCTCACCCTAAGCACCACCCCAGTCAGGTTTTATATAGATATAGATATAGATATAGATATAGATATAGATATAGATATAGATATAGATAGATATAGATATAGATATAGATATAGATATAGATATAGATATAGATATAGATATAGATATAGATAGATAGATATCCCATGCCCCGTGTTTTGACCAGGGAAAGCAAGGCTGTCTGTGGTCATAGACTTCTCTCTATGTCCTTGGAATAAAGGCTATTTTTACTTTATATTTTGCTCTTTATCGTGCCAAAAAGTTAACATAATGCTGCCTTGAGACTCAGATGGCAGAGTGCATTAGCTCCTGGGAGCCACTCCCAGTTTGAGCTCCCCTGCCTATGAACCACCTGTTTTTTCCTCTAGGACTGTTTACTTGTTGCCACTGATCCACATACAACAGCAACCTTCCTCACTAATCACTGGTGAGCTGCCGCACAGGGTTTTCTGCTTCTGTTCCTAAAATTCACAAGCTTGTAGTCAGAAAACCTATCCTTGCTGCCCTTGGACAGACATAGCAGTTTTTATGATCCTTAGGCCATACAGCCTGAAGCAAAACTGTTATTTTTGTTCCCTGGGACGCTGTCCCACACTTTTCCTGTAACAGCTCGGAGAATGGGTGTTGGGACTTTCCTTGTCACACTTTCAAAACAGTGAGGACTTTTTGATAGATGTGATGCAGGACAGCTTCCACATTCCTTGGGGGGAAGCTAAGCTCTTATGTCCTGAGGTGAAGTTGTTCCTTCAGCTCACTTATAATTCGGTCCTGGGGTCCATTTCCTGTCCCCCAAAAAACACACCTCTGGAGAGCCTGGTTCATAACCTTGGTGCTCTTTGCCTCGAGAAGGCCATAGAAACCAAAAAGCTTATCTTTTATTTATGTATTTCTCACAATAGCAGCAAGTTAGCAGAAGCCCTTCATTTTTAGGCCTTTTTCACTTTGAGGATGTGTCTTTCTCTCACTTCATCTTGTAAAATGGCCCAAATACTTCTGGCTCACTCTGTTCCACCGGGAACTCTCCCTTCCTCCAGACCAAACCCCTTAGATGATCAGTCTCCTGTATTTCTTATTTCTAATCCTTCCCTTAGTTTCTCTCCCCAGTCTCCAATTTCTCAATCCCCTCCACCTGAGCCATCTATTCCATCAGATGGTTCTCTGTCCCCTACCCTGCTTTGTCATTTTCCCCACCAGCTCACCATACTCTGTCCCCTGCATTCCAACATTCCAGCAAGCCACCTGGTTCTCAGCTGCCATCTTGCTGCAGCTTGCATAAAGGACAGTCAAAACGTAAATTAGGTCCCTTCTCTGCTATTCCTATTTGAAGATAGCTCTATTAATTAATCTACAAAAAGGTTCACACTAGTCTACTTATTTTACTAGTCTATAGCACTAGTCTAGTCTATTTACTAGTCTATCCAGCTCAAGTTGGCCAAATATATTTGAGTGCACTCTGATTTTGTAACACGTTTGTCAGTCTATATATCTGTTGCCTGTTTTTGTGGTACAGATTGTCTGTTCATGTTTGTCCATTTGTCTGCTCTGCAAATAGTTGCTCCTTTTTATTTGAGCTCGACAATTTTTCCCTCCTCTTTTACATTTTCAGGTCATTTAATCAAGGTTTATTTGGGTTATACATTTAAAAAGCATGCTTCCACCTAGTTTCCCAGCTGGTTAAAATGTTAAAACTAGTTAAACAAAATCCCTTGGGTTGAGGAGACATTGGACAAGACTTCAACTGATAAATAAGAAAATGGCCACGAGAGTAACCAGCTCTTGTTCATTAATTGGAGGCCCCAACAATCTCCATAACCTTAGGGGAGACACCCTAACTAAAATTCATATGGATGAGAAAATTCATTGTTGTTGATCTGATTGTATATTCATGCCTTCAAATATAGAATTGAGATTGGTTATGATGACAAGTGTTTTCTTTCAGATGTCTGCTTTTTCTTGTGCTCCAGTCAGGAGATTCAGGTCAGACTAACATGAAGTCAGCACTCAAATAATAATTTTTAAGCAAAAATTTATGTAATGTATATGTTATACTTAGAGATGCTTAAATAGTTAGCAGTCAAAACAATGTCACAAATTTCTCCAGTGCTCAAATGTTAAAGCACCAATGATTAATAGAAAATAGTAGTTCCATTTAATGTTCTATGTTAAGCTTACTGCCTCCACTGCACTGTACTGTTAGCAATGTTCTGGATGTTCAACAACTAAAATGAAGAGATAACTATAAATTCCTTTTGGATTCCTTTTGCTGAGATCTACCAGATCTTTTCCAGAAAAAGATTATACGATGCATATTGGGGACATAGTTAACTGTACTCAACTGGTGTTAAATGACACCACAGCTGATTTCTCTCCTAAATAAAAAGGTAAAATTAATAAAACAGACCATCCTCCAAAAATCAGATGGCATTAGACATTCTAACTGCACATGAGGTACTTATAAAATTGTAAAACCTAAATGTGTGTATGACAAATGAATGATATGTCAGTTTCTAAAATTCCCTGGACCTTATCCTTATCCTCCTTGTGGGAAGACATTACTAAAATTATACTCATAAATACCCTGTTGATTCCATTATTTGACTTCTGCATACTTAATTAATTCTTTGCCTTTATCTCCTTTAGACTTAAAGCTGTACACCTATCCAAGATAAAAACCAGATGTCTTGTTTTTATCAAGCTGTACACCTATCCAAGATAAAAACCAGATGTCTTGTTTTACCAGAGACAGATACCTTCCACTGTGGGCCAGATCCCAAGACAAAAGGCTAAACTTGGCCTTCAAACCCCACAGGGAGACCTTCTTAACATGACGTTTCATGTTTTCAACAACAGAGATAAAAAACAAAAGAAAAAGTAACAATCTAATCTTTTAACAGTGACATTTGGAGCTCTGAGACAGGTAAACTGAGACAAGGCGGAGCTGCCGAGCCCTTCCTGGACCATGCTTCAAGTGTGACAAAAAAGGGCATTGGGCAAGAGAGTGCCTCAACCCTGGCATTCCACTGGGGCCTTGCCCCTATTGAAATCTCAAGGTCCATTGGAAGAGAGACTGTCCTAGCCCCCAGAAAGTGAGTAAGCCATCCTCTGACTTCTTTCCCTCACAGGAGATCTCATCACCACTGCATTCATCGCTGACTGATTTACTTGGACCTGCTGATGAAGACTGATGAGGATTGGGGTCCATAGGGCCCCATTAAGGTATCCTTCTCAGAGCCCCAAGTCCCACTAAAAGTCTCAGATAAGACATTCTCTGTACTTGTGGACATAGAGTCCATATATAGTATTCTTCCTAAGTTTTCAGGCCCTTGTATTAAGTCCTCAGTCTCTGTAATGGGTGTTGCCAGCCAACCTACACAGCCTTTGCAGACAGGGACTAGTTCCAGACTCTCTTCTTTACCCATAACTTCCTAATAATTCCAACATGTCCCACACCCCTTTTAGGTAGAGATCTTCTTCAAAAGCTTAACTTCTCCTTTCCCTTCTCCTCCCCACAGCTCTCTGCCCTTCATGTACCCTTGCAGTGCACTGCAAAGCCATCCCCACCCTTCCCTTCTTCTCTGGTCAATCTCATAGTTTGGGATAGGTCCAATACCACCCATGCTACCCCTGCCATGCCTATTTTAATTTGGCTCAGGGATCCTTCAATTTTTCCTGCATTCCCAAATATCCCATAGTGCCCAAATATTTACAGGGACTTAAACCTATAATCTAGCACCTTTTAGACAATGTTTTTCTTAAACGTAGCTATTCACCCTATAATACTCCCATTCTCCCAGTACTCAAGCCTGATGGGTCTTATCATCTAGTGCAGGACCTTAGGGTAATCAGTAGCACTGTTACCCCAATCTACCCAGTGGTGCCAACCCTTTATACCATGCTCTCTCTCATATCCTTCCCTCCACCACTCACTGTACAGTTGTAGATCTTAAAGATGCCTTTTTAAACATTCCCCTCTACACCCTAATTGTAAGGATTCCTTTGTGTTTATGTACACTGACCCACACACTCTGAAATCTCAACACCTTAGACCTGTCATCTGTATACTAAAACCTTTCTTAAGAGACACATACCACCCTGTTCCTTTCCTGTTCATCAATTTTGTGGACACACCCCTGGTCAGGACTGGCAGATAGATTTTACACACATGCCCTGCCTCAAAACTCTTAAATATCTTCTCACCTTTGTTTGTACTTTTTCAGGATGAATAAAAACCTTTCCCACAACCAGGGAGAATCATCCCAAGGACTACAACCAAGGTGGAGTGGCCCCTAGCTAGTCATCTTGGCAACCCCAACAGCAGTCAAAGTTGCTAGACTCTCATCCTGGTTTCACATCACTGAAACTAAGCAGTGTCCTCCCAACCCTAAATCTAATCACCAGAGTGGGTCATCATAGCTTCTATCGCCCACCTGTCTCCATCTAACCAAGGCCTCATAGCCGCAACTCTCAGACTAAGTCATGTTTTGTTATCCAATTTTGTTCCTAATTCCTTACATTCTATTAATTATCTTTTTGACAGCAGGACTCTTGACAGTCTTTCCTAAAGACTCTCACATCATGTGTAAGATTGTCTTCATGCTGTCTATGTGACAAATGTCTTAGTTCTCTCTACCCTCAGTTTTAGTCAAATGTGAAATCTTTGAGGGCCTAGGCTATCATCCCACTTATACTGACACAGCCATGGCCTTCCCTACCCCTATTATTCTTTCCAGCTCAACTCCTAGACCAGAAACAAGTCCTACCAACCTATACTTTTAACCTTTATCCTTTCAAATGGGGGAATAATCACCTCTCATAACTCTACCCCTCCCAACTCCATGCTTATTTTTCAGATGCTTCCTCACCATGGCCCTGATGGAATGACACATTTGGATCAAGAGCACTTTTCTTTCTAACTTTCCTGGGTCCTTCAGTATGATAGTGGCCTGCCTCCTCATAGCACCTCATCTCTTTGTTTTTCCAGTCTAAGATGTGGGCATTCACCAGTGATAAAATTGTCCTTGCTGAAACACCTGGTACCAGCTTCTACCTGGGCATCAACTATCATCCTGTCAACTTCCTAAACCCCAATTCTGTGCCACCTTTCAGCAGGAAGTAGTAAGCGAGAGACTTTTCCCTTTTTGTAACAATAAAAATACAGGAATGAAAGAATTTTGCCCTAGAATAAATTACTATACAGTTATGGCAGTGGTCTAATGTGGTGGATGACCAAAGCA
Organism: Dolichotis patagonum; assembly: GCA_004027295.1. NCBI lineage: Eukaryota > Metazoa > Chordata > Mammalia > Rodentia > Caviidae > Dolichotis > Dolichotis patagonum. Next base: position 35,089 of record PVJX010008202.1, on the reverse strand, counting down.
GTAAGGCTTAACCCTTTCTGCCTCATCCTCAGCCTTAATTGCAACTCCCCTTCCTGTTTGCATGTGAAGAAAATTCCAATCAGCTCCTCATGAATCATCAATGCTCCCCCTAAGCACCACCCCAGTCAGAGGTATATCTTTCCGGTCAGAGAAAACAAGGCTGCCTATGGCCGTAGACTTCTCTCCATGTCCTCAGAATAAAGGCTGTTTTTACTTTATATTTTGCTCTTTATCACACCAAAAAACCTAACACAAACCATTACAATCATTCTTTCAGCTATGGCATATTAAACTTGTTACAAAATTTCCTTATAACCCTCAAAGACAAGTAATTATAAAAAGAGCACATCTATCTATTAAAATGCAGTTAAGTAAACAAAAGGGAGGATTACAGTTACCTCCCCAAACACAATTGGATTTTGTTACTTTTACATTAAACTTCTTAAATCCAGCTGCAATCAGCAAGTTGACCCCTATAGAACTTCAGTGGTCAACATCCAAAGAAGATATCCAACATAGAGCTCAAGTGCTGTAGAAAGATAGCAGTACAGCAAAATGGGAAGGACCAGTACAGCTAATAATATGGGGATGAGGTTATGCTTGTGTCTTAGCAGATGATGGATCCCCAAGATGGCTGCTGTCAAGTAATATACAACCCTGGCAGGAGATGCGGCTGATGCTGGAGACAGTCCGTATGATGGCTCCGACAACCTGGGCCCAAAGAGACCTTCCAATTAGCCCAAAAAATCAACCTCCAGCTTCCCCAAGAAACCAAGAGAAAAGACAAATGATCCAGTAAAACAACATCCAAACAACGATTTGTGAAGCTAGAGATATAGTCATCAAAAGGAAATTCCACCAACCCCTGAAAATCTTTTAGTTGCCTTAATGGCTCTGCTGGCAGTATATATGACACCTCTCTCAGGAGTGGAGTAATGGACTTATGTCTCTGATCCACCACTACTTAGACCCATTACTCGGGCAGATTCTCCACCTGAGATTTATCATAATCTAGACTTGACTTCCTAAATTGTGCCATTACAAGGCCACTCATTTCTGCATAATTCCCTTGCATTATACAAATCTTTGCATCCTTGGGAGGATATAAAAAAGCAAGTATAAGGAGCTATCCATCAAAATTTTACTATGGATATGGATGCATCCCAGAAGGAGGTGTTATCAATGTCCCAACAAACCCAAATATTTGATGAACAAATTCAAGATTAGGACAAATTTTCTGATGCTTTAGATCAATTAAATCCATTCAACTATCTAAATGCACACTTCTGGCTTTATGTTGGTATACTTGGAGTAATATGTGTGTTTCTCCTTATTCTATTCAGAATCTGTCAAAGAAGAGACATGACAGGCTGACTCCTAGACAACATTCAACCATGCCTTACCCTGATCCAGCTGTTGTTACAAAAACAAAAGGGAGGAGATGATGGATACTACTACCCAGTGGCTCTGAGTAGGATTTAAATTTAACTAATTGGCTTTCTACATTTATCTGTGAGTCTGTGTTAGGCCTTGGCCCCTTGCCTGGGTATGGGAGCTGATTCATAGTAAGTGAACTTCTATGAATCACTGGTCCTGACTGAGGCCTGTAGTGGTTTGTGAGGCCAGAGACACCTAAAAGGGCAAGACAAGGCCACAGCTGCGGACACTTGGCTCAAACATCAATTAAGTATATAGAGACTGCAGCTGCAAAAATTACTCCTACTCTCACTTCTACCATGTCTTTATGACAAGACAGTTTTAATACATTGAATTGATTCATCACTTGGAGGCATCCTTAAAGTGACTCCCAAGGTCCTGCTCATTGCCTGTGTTTTCCTCAGTTTCCCCACCCTTTGTTGGTGGACCTAATAAAACTGGGCAGTCCAGAAAAGTCTTTGTCTTAGCTCTCAGAGTCTCCAGCTCAGCTCCAGTTTTAACCCTCATGGAGCCCTAAAATCATACCACTTGTCTCCATTTTATTTAAACCTCCACCATACACTTCTTTGGGAGATCAGGGATCTACAGCAAGACCCAATAATATAAGATACATAATTTATAGAATTATTTTATTACAGTTACTCAAAGAGTCAAAATGAAAGAATGCCGGAAATCTGTCTACACACTACAGACTCAAAGCCTCCAGCTAAGGCCTGAATCTCATGGCAATATGGCACATCAATCCAGCTGAAGACCTAGAGCCCATGACAATGCCCTTCATGAGTCCAACTGGAGGCCTAGAATCCATGATAATGACTCATGAAAATCCTTTTTATGGATCTGCACTGGAAAGGCCCAAAGGTCAGTGGTGGAAGCTAGAAAGTCTATGCCAATGGGATGAAGGATCTGTATCAATAGGCTGAGGATTTTGCACTGAAGCCAGGAAGCTACACACAAAGTACAGACCATGCTCCCCTGGTACCACAGCCATCCTCAGTGACAGCAAGGTCCCAAGATCCTCCTCCAATGATCAGAACAGCTAAGTTCATATTTGGAAAGAAGTTCAACAAGCTCTTCTAGCAGATCCAACAGCAACAGGAGAATCAACACCCAGGAGAACCAACAACAATACTTCAACCTCTTCAGTTCTCCCTTTATGTTGCCAACAGTCCTCAGGTGGGCCATCTGTATCCAGCACCATGCTGATTCATTTCAGCTGGTAATTACAAGTTGACCACCAGTTATCAATCCATTTCAACTGGATATTGTCTGCTTTTGAATATCCAGTTCCCCCATAACATTTTTTGACAAATTTGTCCATTTATCAATTGTATAATCCTAGAATGCTTGACCAAAAAAAAAATCACTGATTTTGTGATATGTATTTTATTACAGTCATCTAAATATTCATCTGTGACTTTTTACACAGCTACCACATTGATTAAATACTGATTTTTTGTAACAAAATTTAAAATCAGAAATTGTGAGACCTCTAACTTTATTCTTGTTTCACATTATTTTGACTAGAAATCAATTTAATATAAAACATTGTATATACTCTATATATATATACACACACTGTCCTCTTCATTCATGTAACTATGTGGTAACATCTTCCTATGAAAGAAACCATATAATGTTCAAGTCTGTGTGTCTGATTTACTTCAGTTAATATTATGGTCTCAAAACACATCTGCCTTCATAAAAATGGCTCAAGTTTATCATACCTTGTTGTGGAGAAGTAATTCATTGTGTATAAATACAGAGGTTGTTTATCCATTAATCTGTTGATGGATATATAGGCTATTTCAAATATTTAATAATTATGAATTGTACTGCATTACACATGGCCACGCACAAATCACTGTGGTATGATGTCTTTAACTCTTTCAAGAAGACACCTGCACAGGGAGTATCTGGGTGAAATGAAATTTCCATTTTTAGATTTTGAGTAATTTCCATACTGGTTTCCATAGTGTTTATACTGGGTTATACTCCTACCAACACCAAAGCATTCTTTTCTCCCTGCAGCCTCACCAGCATTTATTATAGGTTAATTATATATTCTGGACATTAATTCTTTATCAAATGAGTGGTTTTCAAGTTTTTGCCCCATTGTACATTTTCTCTTAATGCTTTAGATTATTTTTCCTGTGTGCATAAACATGTTGGTTTGATATAATATCATTTCTCTGATTTTAATTTTACCTTTCTTAAGTTAGGCAGAAAGTATAGAAGTTTTTGAAGGGAAGAGGAATTCTTTTTTTTCTTTCCAGTGAGACAAGGCTTTGCTTGAGCAAAGTCTTCATCCCTGAAATAAAGGGGAATATTCTGTGTATATTTCAGATGTGCCTACTCTTTACTTCTCTGAAACAACCACACACGATCCTTTTGCATATATCAAAAAGCCTGGTGAGAAAAATGTGAAGGTTCCTCTGAGACTGGGGTATTTAGCAATTTCTCACTTTCTTACCAGTCCAAGTTCCAACTAATATGATTCACCAAAATGACCATTTCAGTGTTCAGTGTTCATTTGTGGTCTCAGTTCCTATTGCTCTTGTTAATGTATGTCATCAGATCTTGGCTGCAGTTTGTCTCCATATATGTGATTCTGCAGATGTAGGGGTGACGTTTTCTTTTGAAACTTCAGATGAGCACAAGAAACATCGTTGGTTTTCATTTTGTTCAGTTTACTTGTACGAAAAGGAGTCAATAATTGTGAACTCTTTACCCACTGCACCTTAAACCAAGAGAAAAGTCAGACTCTTTGATAGTCGTAGAACAAAATGATCAGCCTCATTTAATTTTTTCCTCAGTACATTTTCCCCTTTTCTTCTAATGAATGAGTTAGCCTCATATATTTGGTATTAATCTTAAGTGTCACTGCATTATGGATCTTTCCTTGTTATTCTATCCAAAAAACTTTCCCTTTTCATCATTATCTCTTATGAAATTTTTTATAGTACTTGTCAAAATCTCAAATACTTAAAAAAATTCTGCCTCCTTATATGGAATTAAAATTGTTGACAGGGAGAAATATGGCTAGATCTTGCTCATCCTTCAATATTTAATATCTAAGAATATTTTCTTACTGAATATTTTGGAAACATAATTTTATTATCAACAAAAGCCTATTTTTCATAGAATAAATAAGGCATTAATATTGAAATATTTGAGATTTTTGTAATCATTAGGATGACTTTATATGTTTTCCCACTGAAATTATAATAAAAATTTATCAAAATATTCAGGAAACAATCATCATTAAAATTCTTAAAATTGATTACTAAATTAAAAATTTATGTATCTAGTTATTATTTATATATGTTATTATATATAGCTATTATCATATATATATGGCTATCACATACATGATTATATAGACATATATACATGACTATTGTCACGGTTATTATAATCTGTGTGCAGAATAGCTGAAAAAATGTTTTTGCATTCTTTAGGTTATCTTTTCATGTTTTTGTTGTTTCTTCAACTGTGTGGCTTTTTAATATGCAATTCCATTTGTTGATTGTAATACAATTTCCTGTACAAATAGGGTTCTGTTCAGAAAGAGTCTGTCTACATCTCTGACTTCAGGACTTTTACCTATTTATCCTCCAAAAGTTTAGGTTTCTGTTTTAATATTTTGTTCTTGATTTTTTTAAGTTTATTATCTGGTGAATTATATGGGTAAAAATTCAATCCTCTACATGTGGATGCCAGATTTTCCAGTACCATATCTTAACGGTGTTATCTTTCCCTAAGTGTATGTTTTATGCTTTTTATAAATCATAGATCAGCTTGTTGAATACTTGGGTTATTCCTACATCTCCTATTCTATTCATTGATTCTCATGTCTGATTTGTGCTCATGCCATTCTGTTTTTATTAAAGAACTTTGTAACATAACTTCAAGTCCAGGATTATGATGGCTTCTGTTTTGCTCTTTTTACTCAGAATTTATTTTGCTATTCTGGGAATGTCTGCTTCCATATGAATTTAAGTTTTTTTCCAGTTCTGTAAAGAATATTATTGGAACTTTGATTAGGATTGAATTAGGATTGAATTAAATGTATGTCTATTCTGGAAATATGACCCTTCTGATTCTGTTGGCTCTGCTATCCAGGAACAGAGGTCATCTTTCCACTTTCTGATATCCTCTTAGACTTCCTTTTGCAGAGTTCTGTGGCTTTCATTGTAAGTTTTCACTTCCTTAGGTTAGTCCCTAAGTATTTAATTTTTCTTGATGCTACTGTGAATAGTATTTTGTCATCATTTCTTTCTCAGTGGATTAGACCTCTCCCTTAATAAAAGACCCAATTCAAAATGGGTAAATGAACTGCATACACACTTCAAAGGAGAAGTAAAAATAGCCCAAATTACAAGGAGACATACTCAATATCCCTGATTGTTTGAGAAATAGAATTAACACAACACTGAGATTCTGCCTTAACCCAGGTGGAATGAACATCATCAAGAAATGAAATAACAAATATTGATAAGGCTGTAGGGAAATAAGGCACACTTTTATGCTATAATCTAGTACAACCACTTTTGGAATCAGTATGGATATTCCTTTAAAAAACATAAGAAGAAATTCCATTTAACCTATCTATTCTCCTAGGTATCTTCCCAAAAGAATTAAAGGTATCTTATTACACTCATATATGTCTACCAGGTTTTTAGCAACACAATTCTAAATAACCAAATCTTGGAAGAAGTCTTTATATCCATCAACGAATCAATGGGTGAAGGAAATGTGATTTTTTATGGACAACAGAATTCTATTCTTTAGTCATTTATAAGAAATTGAATTCATCTTAAGACCATGACATTAAATGAAATAAATCATGCAAACAAGATTAAATTCACATGGTGTCTCTTATAGGACAAGCCTAAAGTTTAATGAAGGCCAAAATAAAAGACAATAGGGAGTAGGGAGATAGATCTTTCTTAAATGGGAAGGGAACCAAGATATAGAGAGATGAGGTAGGAGGGGAGGGAAGAGGATGAAAACAGGAATTAAAATATTTTATGTAAATATATCAACTCCACCCAAAGAATGTAAACATTATGTAATACATACATGTACAGTACTAATAAAAATATAATGATATTTTAATAACAGAATACCAGAGACTGTAATTTGTAAAAGACAGAAATTCATTTCTAACAGTACTGGGGACTGTAAAATTCAATGGCTCCAGCACTTGGTGAGGGATTTGTGCTGTGTTGTAAGTGATCAGAAGGCATCTCAAGGTTTGAAAGATAGTAGTAATTGCAAGCATGAGTATGAGAGTCCTCACACTTATATCATCTCCAATCTCCAGATATCTACACAGTCAATAATTTCATTAATGTATACATGAGTGTGGGATACTCAAGATTCAACTACCTCCTAAATATTTCAATCCTTGTTTGAATGAAAACATTGAAACTTTAGCAACAGTTTTAGAGACATTCAAATTATAGCATTCAGGAAAACAATACAATCACCTCATTACCTGTAAGCTTTTTAAAACAAAATAAACATCTTTATATTTACTGAATAGTTCATATAACTTATTATTTTTATTTTCTACCTACACACACATACACTCACAAACACATGCATATTCTGTTTGAAAATCCAACTGCCTGGTGTGGGGACACAGCTCATTGGCATAGCATCTGACTGACAGGCATGTGGTCCTGAGTTCAACTCCTGGTACAAAAAAAAATCCAGGTGCTTAAAACTTTTGATTACCCTACATATAAACTCAAAATGATATTAGATGGCTTCACATTATAATACATAGAAGAGTCATTTCACATAAGTATTCCGCTACTATGAAGAATGAAGCACCATGATGGAGCATAACCCATCTGCATATTCTAATGTCATCCACTGAATGATAAATGAAATTGGGATTTTGGTTTAAAGATACTTAAAATTTAGTATTGCTTTTTCTTTCTGAATATTGCAGATTTGATAGATTAATAAAACAGAATTCCAAATGAAAAATCATAATTAACTCAATTCTTCACATTTTCAAAATATCAGTGAATAGATTTCTTTATCTTTATAAGCATTGCTTGATTGGTTGTTTTATTAGAAACTATAAAATGATCCTCAAATCACTTTATATGTTTAAGTAATGAACTCATAAAGAATAGATCATCTTATTCATGAGAAGCTCCATGAGTTATGACTGGTAGTAAGATACATTCAAGAATTTATAGCAGTTTCTCAGGGAATCATAAAATATCGAGGACATAGGTATGTCCCTGAGTAATATTGACTGCTGCTCTTGATATGTTTTCTTTTTCACTAATTACACACATTTACTTTTGTTATCTCCTAAATGAGATTCACCAAAAAATACTGAATAGCTAATCAACTTCCCTTTCAAGAATATAACAATTAGAATTATTTTTGAGTCAATAGGATGACAATTTTCATTGTAAATAAATAGTAATTTTCTTGGTTAAGAAAATCAATTATTTTCTTAACAAAAATGGATCATGGAACATAAAATTCTCCAAATTTATAAGATTTGTACAGACATATGTGTGTGACTGAGCACACATTCACACACACACACACACACACACACACACATTTGCTTCCAAACAAGTGCAAAGTAATTTGACATAAAAGCCCTTTCAGGAACAAAAAAAAAATTCCTTTGATTTATTTTCACCATGCATACATTTTCAAATGCAGATGCACAATTTAAATGGCTTAGGATGTTTCCTTTGCTTAATATTAACTCTGAAAAAATGTTTCTAAATGGTTTCAAATAAATTGTATTTTCCATATAGTGGCTCAATAAGAAATGAAATGCGTTTTACCCACATACTTAACATTCATCAAATAGTCTTGCTAAATTTATATTCTATTTTCCATATTTTGGTACCTTCACTGAGTTACTGCAACATTTTATTTGTTTCTTTTTTCCTCCTTCTCTTCCTTGCTCTTTCTTTTTCTCCTTCCCTCCGTCTTTCTTCATTTTTCTCCCCTTCAACATATTTTGAACCTTTTGTGTGTGTGGTGTGTAACCGTCATTCTACTCTTCATTATTATGAATATCATTCCCAGAAATAGACCAATGGAAAATAGGTTCTGTGTACTTAGAAAGCACTGTCTCAGTAATGGCCTGCACATATTAAGCAACCAAACACTGTAATCATGATTAACTGCTGCCCAATAGTAAAGAAAGTCCAAGACACAGTCACATACAGATCTACATGCACCATACACAAAATGAAAATTTTCATTTTTTAGAGTTAGCTCTTAGAATATCTTGCTATGTCTCTCTAAAAACATTAAATACCTTCAAATATACAAAAACAACTTTTATTTCCATTAACAGAACATTTGTGCTTTTCAAGATCTTTATTTTGCTAAGTGAACTTTGTTATTTGTCTGCTATGGTAAGAGAAATAGTGATATAAGGAAAATTGATTGAAACATAGGAAAAAAGCTAAGTAGTATTATAAGGAAAAGATGAGTAAAATGTCAGAATGTTTGAGAATTCACTTCTTGTGACCTCAAACTAAAACAGAAAAATTCCTCATCTTAATAGAAGGATCAGAATCAATCTAAAACAACAAAATTTCCCTTCTATCACTGATTTTCCTTCCATCACCAAGTGAAATCTCTAACAATATAGGCTTCTGATATGACAATTTAAATTCTTAGCATAGACATGCAGAAAGAGATGATCCCTCACATGATTGTAATAACAACTCACATAAAAAGGATGAAAATTTTAAGTCAAACACCTTCTACGAAAGTAATAAAAACAATTTACATGTCTGTGGTTCAGCATCCTCAAAATATGGTCAAATTAATATTTTGCCACTGAACTCTGCAATTTGTGTCTGACCTAAGAGTTTGTGTCAAGTCTGTGTTATTCTACATTATGCACTAAATCTCTGTAATGGAGGCTGTCCCACCCAAGTTCCAGTGTCTCTGATACTTGAGTAGAAGTTTTCTTGCTGATAACTATTTTGTATTCTAATTTAAATTACTAAGTACTTCAAGCTTTCAACTCTAGAGTTTAAACACAATCTAAAGTTCAAAGGGAAGCATTAACAGACAAAAATTGTCAAATTTCCTCATTAAATAATAAATGTGAATAAATATTGGGTGCAATTAAAAAACTCTTAAAGGATAAAATACAAGCATTTCAACTTATGGTTTACAATTGAATGCATATAAATAGAAAACTCACAAAAATATTTATATATATATTCTGGATAACCTGCATCAATGCAAACAAGATTTAATGAAATTTATACATAGAATGCATGAACCCAAGTTCCCTTTGTATGTACCCTTTGAAAATTCCTTGTTCTTGCAGATTCTGATGCTTGTTAGACACTTGTCAAGTGACAGTTAAAATTATATGGAGACTGTAATGTTCAGTGAAAGAAATGAGGCACACACCTTTAATATCACATAGTTTCTCTTATATGAGAAACAGGGAACATAAAAAAGAGCAAAATAAAAATATTATACAATATAGCGCTTTCTCCAGTTGAAAGAGGATCAACAGATGGAGGTTTGGGGGAGGGAGGCGAGGGACAGAGGGTGAAAAGAGAATTATGATGTGTTATGTACATGTACCAACTTCCCAGGAGGAATGAAATCATGTACCTCAAGTTTGTACTAAGCAGAAATAAAAACAAACATAGAGAAAATTCTGAGCTTTTCTTCCATACTTATAAAAAGACTAATAGCAAAGGGGGAGAAAAGCCTTGTAAAGTGATACTAATGCGTGTATAGCATGGTGCTCTAAAAATCACAATGAGGGAAGAAAACAAGCACAAAACTTTTAATAAAACTGTATTGGCAACCAATGGAAGACCATGTACATTACACGAGAAAGGAGTGTATTTCTAAAGAATTAATCCATTTTGTTTTAAGGTAACCAAGATCATGCCTCCTTTTCTTGTAGAAACAGAAACATCAAGCACAGAGGGTAAGAAATAAGGAAGAAAAAGAGGGGGCAAATTTTGACCTTTCTGCAGAGCTACCCCATGGAAAGACTGTCTTGCACCTGGCCTTCTTGAAAATATGCTGACTGCAGTTGCTAGTGGTGGAATTCCTGCCTAGGAAATATCCCAGGTGTCAAAGTTTGAGGAACTAACTTCTTTATTTCTTTACTTACTTTTAACACATAACAATTGTGCATATTTATGGTGTGCAGAACAATGTTTCCATAGGTATATACAGAAACTTGTTAGTTGAATAAATATTTCCATTTCCTTATCATCTCTTTGTGTGGAAGCCATGATCTATCTTAAGTTCTTTATAGTACATATAATAGGATTTTGTGAACTATGGTCACTCTATGGTACCATAGAATATTAGAACCTATTCACATAACTGTATTTTGGTTCCCATTTTCCAGCCTACACTTTACCCTTCCTAGACTCTGGCAATTGTTATGCTATTTTCAGACTGGCTTCTTTATGGGAAGCTGATTTGACTGAAGTAGACAAAATACAATTAAATTTGAAATGTTTTAGTTGCTATTACAGATATTACTTTTGTGACATTTGTCAACATTTCAGTAGAACCAGCGGACAAGATAGTAATGTCTGTTCTTTCAAATTAAAAAAAAATGAAAATTACCTTCAACAAAAAATAAATGTATCTTGGTGAACTATTGTAAACAAAACGAATTCACTGATTTATGGAGAAGGGAATAAATAATAGGAAACATAGTCACACTGGAATTTTTCCCATGTACCAAAGAACATAAAATTATGAGCTACCCAACCCCAACAGATTTGCTTGAGTACAATTATTCTGCCCACGCTATGCAGAAATTATGTTAACCAGCAATATGATTACTGCTGGAGACACAGGACATTTAGAAGCTGTACCTGACAGATTCAATTCACCCAGAAAGTCATACTATGTCTTTGCTTAGCTTATGCCTATATTTTTCATCATTAGTAAAATTGGAGTTGGCTAAGGTATGATTAACATGGTATTATTTTTACTTTTTATCCATTTATGTATTAATACAGATTTGGTTTATTTTCTTCTATAATCCTTCCACCCACTAATATACTTTTTATCTAACAAAAAGAATGAAATCTATGAGGTCTTAGAAAGCCAAAAGGAGAAATTTGGTTTGGAACACAGCAGAATCAATACTTTCTAGATACCAAAAATCACTTTTTTCTTTGGAGTATCAATTATTTAGTACCAAGTTTTATCTTGATATGTGCAAAGCATTAGTTCCAGAACAATCTCAAACACTACAATCTGTATATGCTCAAGTCCTTCATATAAAACATTTTATAACCTACATGCATCTTATCAATTATGTATATTGCTTATAAAGCATAATAGAATATATGCATCTATAAATTTTTTCAACTGTATGGTTTAGAGAATGGAAAGATAAAGATACTTATTCAGTACTGATGCAATGTTTTTCAAATATGTTTTTCCTGAGTTGGAATGAAATTCAGATTAAGAAACTTTTAGAATGCTGATGTAAGCCAGGAGTGTGAAAGAATTTTACAAAGAACTGAATTTATCAAACTCAGAAAGATAGTATTCCCAGCTCTCATGGGGCTGAGGCAGGAGGATTGCTACAAGTTCCAGGTCAACATGGGCCAGGTGAACTCCATAGTGAAACTTTGTCTCAAGAAGAAGAAGGAGGAGAAGGGAGAGAAGAAGAAGAATGGGAAGGGGAAGAGGAAGAGGAAGAAGAAGACGAAGAAGAGGAGGAAGAAGAGGAAGAAAAGGAAGAGGAAGGACAGAGAATGAAAGAAAGAAATTATCTGTGATAACATTAAAAATGGTACCCTGTTTTTTTGGAAGACAAGATGGCAGACTGGTAGGTAGTAGGAGAGAGTCACTCTCTGAGAGAGATAGCTTAAATGCCAGAATAAAACACCCTGGAGAGACCCAAACAGACAGAGATGGACTTTCACAACCCAGGAAGAAACTAAAGTGCAAAAAACTGCTATTTTATGAGGTCCTGGGGTTACTATTAGTGAAGATAAGATCAGCGAGCATGGCACCCTCCTCGAGCCACCTGAATTCCTGCCGGACCTGAACAAGCGATCCGCGCTGAAGCGACTGGCTTGAGACACCAGAGCGCGGAGCTGAACATCCCTGCATGCAGCTCGCACGGACCGGCCCTGCACATGACCCATCCAGAGGCACCGTGAATTCCCACTGCAGCCACGCTGAAGTCAGAGGTTGGGGTCAAGCAGTTCTCAGGGACTCGCATCAACACACAGTGAGTGATGGGAATAAGACCCTCACATGGGAAAGGGGAAACAGACTGGACGACATGTTGGATTTGAGAAGGACAGCCCTAACTCCATAAGGAAGTGGCTTCAGCTGGTTGCTCTCCTCGCCAAGTGGATTGATGGAATCTGCTTGGACTAGGCAGCACCCTTGGCGGGGACCCAGTGAGTCCTTACAATATTACTTCCCTGAGATTGGTGCACACTGACGCAGTGAAGGCCTGCAAAGGTTGACTGGCCTAGAAAAGAGGAGCTAGCACACACTGCCTGTGGTGAACTCTAATCTCTGATAACCTATTGAAGAGGGCTAAAGCTCCTAGCCTGTGCCCTCTAGAGGAGCCTTAACCAACAAGAAAAGGGTCTGGGAATTACACTGTACATTTGTATGGAAGGAACCAAAAGCATGACGAAAGGGAGAAATAAGAAAAAACTCCCAGCCCCCAACCTGAGAACATTGATCCAGGAGAGGTAAATACAAAAGAGATTGAGGGCAGCAAAAATGCAACATCAAACACAGCGTTAGCAGATATAAAGAGCTATCTTCAGGACCTCGTAAGTGGGACCAAAATTGAAATATTAATTCAAATTAAACAAAAGATAAGTAGATTAACAAAAGAAGGGCTGGGCACCTCTCAAGAAGACACAGACAGAAGAATAGAGTAACAAAAATGGAGAGAAAAATTTAATGAAGAATTCAGAAAAAACCTAGAATTCATGAAGCAGATTCAAAGAGATTATCAGGAAACTAAAGACTACATAGAAAGCTGGCAAAACTGCTTGAAAGAAACAAAAGATAGACTATCAAAAATTGAACACAGGCTTGCAATGTGGGGTCATGAAAGGGAAGATCTATTAAAAATAACAAGGGAGCAGGCAGTAAAGATACAAAGACTGGAAGATGACAAGAGGATCTATAACTTAAGAATAAAGTATGTGAATGAAGAAGCAGGAATCAAATCAGGGAATTACAAAGGCTATTCACAGAAATTATTAAGGAAAATTTCCAAAGCATAGAAAAAAGAAATGATATGCAGAGGTATGAAGCATACAGAACTCCAGCCACCTACAACCCAAACAGAGCTATACCCAGACACATAATAATCAAGATCCCAGAATATAAGAACAGAATACTAAAAGCCATCAGAGAAAAGAAACAGATCACCTATAAAGGAAAACCCATCAAAATCACGGCAGACTTCTCAACACAAACCATCAGGTCAAGAAGAGCTTGGAGTAAGTAATTCAAGCACTGAAGGAGAAAAATCTGCAGCCCAGATTGATGTATCCTGCAAAACTCTCTCTAGAAATTAATGGAGAAAAAAGATCCTTCCATGACAAAGAGGAACCAGGAGAATTTGTGACCACCAGTCCAACCCTACAAAAAATACTGAAGGACATTCTAGGGAGAGAGAACAAGAATACGAGCATTTCAGGAAGAGTGGCAGAGAGGCCTCAGTGAACGAGGCAGACAGTGGAGTGGGAGAGAAGAGGCAGAGAGGCAGAGAAGATTGGCTATAATCTCTAGTATAAAGGGACTCAAAATACTAACAGAGAGAAACACAGGCAGAGTAGATCAGGAGATAGGGTCCATTGAGATGCTCTATATAGGGAGGCAGTGGGACCCAAAACAAGTAGTGCACCCCATGGGAATGAAAGGGGAGGAGTTGTCTAAAAAAGGGAGACAGAGGATATTGTTAATGGGGTAACAAGATTTAAACTTTACATTATTCTCACCACTCTGCTTGGATGGATTACGTGCTATTCCAGTTTGTCTACTTACACTAGACTTGAGGACATGGTCAGCTATCCCAAAAATAAGAGGACATATTATGGTAATCATCCCTAATTTTCCTATCAGCTTAATCTGAAGCCCTTTATAACTTATACTGCCTTGTTATGACTGATCTTATTTGAATCTGGTTTGTCAGATTGCTACTTTGTATTGACTGATTTTATTTAAATCTGTTATGATGGATAGCATCAAGTCTAAGTGTATAGGCAACTACACTGAAGATGACAAGATTCACTAAGATACCCACTCTGGTTTGATTGTTACTTGCTTTTGAAGTCTTATAATATCTCCAATGCTTCATTTTTATTAATGTTGTTATACACTGTTGAGACACCATGGTAACCATTGTAGATCACCTTGTATTGTGGCTTTATGTGACTTTTCTGCCTCATGCTTTTATAGGAATTGTTTTATCATGCTTTGTTTTGTTTCTCCTGCTAATACAGAAATGATAGGTTTACATGTAGAGACTCATGCATGTGTAGAGCTTATAAACAGTTTACGAGAACCAACTATATAACACATGTTGAAATGAACAACTATTTTGAAGAAAAAGAGACACTACAATACCCAGTGCTGATTCCATAATGTCATGATGTGAAGTCCAGCAAAACTATCAAAGTTCAAAGTGATCTTAGTTTGCTTTGCCTTGTTTAAGTTCAACACACGTTAAGGTATGGACAGCTGTTTTGAGGAGAATGAGAAACACTATAACAGCCATTCTTGGCTTCCCTAATGTCTGGTCTTGAAGACCTGAAATGCCCTCCTCATCCTGCTCAGATCAATTCTATACTAGGTTGTTTCATGTAAATTCCCTGTATGTGACAATGCGGACAACTATTTGGAAGAAAACAAGAGTCAATATGAGAGAGAGTGAATATCTTTGATTGTCTAGTTTTGAAATTTTTGTCTCTTAACATTGCTTTTTTGTGATCCACATTGCTCTGTTTTGTTGTGTTTAATTTTACCCTTTTGATATAATTGCATGTATATCTGAGTGGGTAAGATGGATGAACATATTGCTGTTTTGTCAGATCGTGGAGCAGAACTGTTAACAGTCTCACTGTTTGAATGTCTACTTTACATGTTTTAACTTTGTAATTTGAACAACTATTTCCAAGAAGTCAGTATGTAATTTGTCAAGCAATAATTTCTTAGGATTTTTTGTTGTTCTTTTCCTTTTTTCCTTGGAATACTGTATTGTTGCTACCCTGTATTCTGTTTTGCTTTGTTTCTCTTTAAATAAAATTATTTTTAAAAAATGGTACCCTGTGCTAATTTCAGGAAATTTACATATTAATGGGAAATATACTGGAATATGCAGCTTCAAAAATCATAATACAGTCATCTGACTTCTCTGCAAATTTTGTTTCTTCACGTAAATAAGGAACATTGTCTAACTTACACTATTATGTCTCCTTTCCATCAATATATACCACATCAAAATAAGAAAGGTAGTGTCTAGCAGAGGGTGTAGTAATCACAATGACAATACTTGAACATTGTTTTGTTTCTTCTTAGGTACAAAATAAGGACTTTTTTTACAAAACAGTTTGGACTGATATCTATATCTTGAACAGAAAAACTTTCATTTGCAATTTAAATAAAACAAAACAAGTAACATGGCTTTGAAAATAGAAGGGAGACTATAAGACAGCTATAATTCTCAAGATATAATAATATTTTAAAACAGACAAAAGAGGTGGACATATGCAGAGTATAAACTTAATAATGAGAATAGATCACTCCCTATCAAGTTTGATCAATTTACAATGCTTTTTTTTATAATTTAGTAATATGATATAATAAATAATTTGACTAAAATTGTATATACTGTTCTTTGGAAAACTATAAAATTGGAATTAGTAAATGTAATAATTTGAAAAATGCTTCTAAATGAATGCTTTTGTAATTCAAATCTTTCATTCATAGTCTTATAAAACACATCAATTAATCTGTTGCTTTATATACCAGGGAATGACGTGTGTGTGTTTGTGTGTGTGTGTGTGTGTGTGTATGGCATATGAATTCATTTGTTATGGGCATTGGACCACATGAATATAAAGGCCTAGAAGTCCTAAAATCTGCAACTTGTGTGCCATAGACTCAGGGAAGCCAGTAGTGTGATTGCACCTGGAATGGATATATTTGTATGATATAATTCATATTGAAAAAATAGTCTCTAATTAGAAAGTTCCTTCTTTCTTCTAAATAAGTCTGGGTCCTGAATTGTTCTCAGTGTGTGTGCTCAACACAAATTCCAACCTCTTGCACTTTATAAGTAAATAAAGTGACTTGATACACTGATTTCAGGGTGCTTAAATGATTTCTCAACTTCTGTGAAGTTTAGAGAACTAAAAGAATCAAATCACTAAAGAAGAATTTTTAAAAACTACTTCACAGAAAAGATTGAGACCTCTGAAATGATTCATCTTCTCTATCTTCATGAATTTGAAAGTCCAGATAAATAAATATCCATTTGTACATTCCACACACATTTTAGTTTCAGTGTGCTATTGAATGAGTTCCAAAAGAAATTTGTACATGCTGATGGTATATGTTATCATAAACTGTAAAAAAGCCTAAGTTGTACATTATCTCAAGTGATTACATAAGAATGAAAATGTTGACTGCAGTATTTGTAAATGTTTAACACTCTTCCCTAAAGATATCACTGCTCTTACCAGTGAAACTATTAAAGTGTTCATATTGAATAAGCCATAATAGAGCAGAGTGAACTTAAGAACAGTAAAAGCAGTCAAGAATAATTCAGGTAAGTTGGTGAAAGTTTCCAAAACTTTCACAAATACAATTTTTATGACTTAACCATATATTATGATTTTATCGTCTTCGTACAGTGATTTCTGACAAAACTATCCTAAGACTTTCTGTATTCTAGCTCTTTTTTATCATTTAGTCTGTTTGTCAAATTGGGTGATTCTCAGATACTACACTGTAAATTTATATAGCAAATTTACCTTTTATCTCTAAGTCCCATAATTTATTCAACATTAATCAGCTTTAACCACCTTTTGTTTCAAAGATATTGATAAGGAAAAAATATCAATTGGATTTTGGTTTCAGTTAAGAAATCAATAACAACACTTTAGAAAGAAACCAAACAGTTGTTCCCTTTGAACCTTAGTATTTTTCAAAATACAGATTGTAACTCACATAATTGAGATCAAGAAACTATACATTTAGGACTCAGGGCTGAATTCTTTTTGAGTGCTCTAAAGAAATAAGTAGCTTTTGTTATTTACAGTATTATTTTATTTGATTCCTGTGTATTCAGATAAAATATTTGCTAAATTTTCCAAGGTAAAATCTAGAAAATGATGCATATGCTTATAGTTTACTTTCACTAATTGTCAAGAACTTATGTTGTTTTAAAAGAAAGAAAATAAAATCTTTTAATTACATATTGATTTACACTTACAGCTAAGATGCAGACCACAAGATCTGCCATGAGTCAATTTTAACCTAACACAGTCAGCAAAAAAACACTTGACCATCATGCTGTTGTTGGAATTTCCTTTTGGGTACTGGGTTTTAGTATGAAATATTTGGTTACCACTCACACCTCTTTTTTATTAGATACTTCATGGAGTAACATTCTGAGGAAGTACAACTACAATCACAAAAACATTACTTCATGTAAGTGAAATTTCTAGCCCTTCTTTAATAAGAGAGCATTTCCTGGTAGTTTATCTATGCTTTTGAAATGATTTTTTTCAATTAACACTTTGGAAAGAGGCAACAAATTGATAAGCATATGTCAATATCTGTCTTTATTTTCAGCCTTGAAAAAAAGAACCGAATGTAACGTATTTTAGTATTTATGAAATTTACTATTTCCAAATATCAAGAATTTTGATGAGTTGACAAAGAATTAGTAATGTCATTTTCTTTTTTTTTAAATTCTGAATTGTTTTTATCCTTTTTTCCTGTTTTGCTTTTTTAAAATAAAAAATATTTTAAAAAGAAGGAACACAAATATCAAGAATTTTATTTTGAAACAGTTTACATTGTTAAACTGTGATATAAACTTGTATTTATGTATTCCAGTTATTTTTAAAATGCATTAGCTTATTAAACAAATATGTATTAAAATACCTGAAATATACTAGAATCTCTTTCACACTTTTTAAGCATGTGGTATGACAATACTGCAAAATTCTCCATGCAGCACAGATAGATACATAGTCTATTTTTATACACATCCAATCAGATAAAAATGATAAATTCTTAGAAATCTTTTGAATTATAGAGAAAATAAGTAAGAACCTGGGATAGGGAATCATGCAGAGTATAACTGCAGACAATATAATGCTTAAAAGGCATAACTGGATAATTTACTAAGCATGCTGATATTAAGGGAAAGAAAGATGAGACACATAAAGCATGAGAAATTACCGGAAAGTAGAAATTACATTCACCAAATCTAGTGTTAGGAATGTAGTTCAGTGGCAGAGCACGAGTCTAGCACTCACAGAGACTGAATTATCAACATGGAAACAATAACAAAAAAAAGTCCCGCTAATAAGCAGGATTAGCTTTACTATCCCAAAAAAGATATTAATATATAACTACCAATTTGCACAAAGACGATCATGTGTATCTGTGTGTGTGTGTGTGTGTGTGTGTGTGTGAGAGAGAGAGAGAGAGAGAGAGAGAGAGTGTGTGTATTTTAATCATCTCATTCTTTTTTTTTTTTTTTTTTTGGTACTGTGGATCGAACTCACGACCTTGCACTTCCCAGGCAAGTGCTTAAGCCACTGAGCTAAATCCCCAGCCCTAAATTCTACTTTTCTTTCTTTCTTT